>JAXIVD010003062.1:7500-45000 GCA_036785275.1 Cancer borealis
GTCTGAGAATTACAGGTGCTGGTAGGAAGGTGCATGAATAATAAATGCAAAGAATGGAAGCGATGAAAGCAATTGAAATTTTGAATAATGGAAAAGCAGTAGGAGTGGATGGGCAGAGATGTTAAAGTATGGAGGAAAGGTTGTGATCGAATAGTTTTACAAGATATTAGGGTTAAAATGGGAAGAAGGGAAGATACAAAGAAACTGGACTAATGTCATATGATACATGTCTACAAGAGAAATACATGGTAGTAGAAATTAATGTGAGAATTATAGAGAAATGAGTCTCTTAAGTATAGCTGGAAAGGTTTGTGAAACAATTATGATTAAACTGGCGCAGATCACATAGAGAAGGATTACTTAAAAGCAGGGAGGGCTTAGAACGGATGGGGGATGTGCGAATGAGATCTTTTGTCTCAGTTGAAAAGTGCTAAAGAAAGGAAAAGAAAGTTTATGCTGCATTCATGGACCATGAGGAAGTGTATAACAGAATTGATTGGATAGCAATTTGTGATGTATTGAAGATGTATGATGTGAGAGAATGTTTGCTGAATGATGTGAACGTTTTTTATAAGATGCAAGGCATCTATCAGGTTAAAGAGAGAAACTAGCGAAAAATTTGTAATATTGGTTGGTGTTACTACGTAAGGGTGTAAAATGTTAGTTTAAATATATGCAAATACTAGTAAATAGTTTTTGAATGAAATTCTGTTTACTGATGAAAATGAGAATGGTCTACAAAAGCAGGTAAATGTGTTTGATGTTGTGTGCAAAAGGCAGAAGTAAACAAAATCAAGGGGATTGGGCTTGGGAGGAGTAAGTGTTGAATGTACAAAACCATATGAAATTAGGCTGAATGGGCATCGATCCACAACAACACTTTTTTTGTGTGCGACTTTCACTGGCAGGCATTTCGAGCATTTGAATAGAGATGTTTTTTCTTGAGCTCATAGTGAGCTCAATTATGTTTAATTTTGAAAATGATTTATTGTATTGTATTACAGTAATGTAACTCCCTTTTACTGTAGCTTTTTGATGTTAGCAGATGATAGGGTAGCGAGCTACAGGTCGAGCATAGTGAGTAACTGTATGATTTGATTGTACTTAAGGCACTGAATTTTGCAAGGGAGCAACAACATTGGAGCAAGTAATTTACCAAATATATTTAATACAGAAACAAACATACACTGTAATTAACCCAGGCTAATTCCAGTGGGGGGAAGCACTCCTCCTTAATAACATCTCAGGCACGAGCTAAAGTCAGCCTCTTCTGCCTTTTACGCCAATAACCACCCCCTTAGGTAATATGAATCTCTAACACTAACACATCCTATTACTAACACATCCTAACACTAACACATCCTATCACTAACACATCCTAATACTAATACAAGCAAAGGCCACAGAACTTGGTGGCTAGAAAAAGGTAGCTTTCCTCTCTGTCCTGAAATCCTGTAACACAACACTTGCGTAAGTATTTCCACTTCACTTTGTCTAACCATATAACATATATACACGCAAGCTAATCTATTCAATGGGAAAACCCAAAAACACTCACCTCAAAGAGGATATAACATTTTTATTTTAAAATGCATATTTTCACTTATCTGTTCCTCCTAACCTAGACATAAGTCTTCGGTGTTAAACCGCAGCTTCCAGCCACCAAAACAAACCACCCCCCTTGCGCAGTAGAGATGCGCCTCTGGGACCTGATCCCTCTCACCCTCCGCTTTCCCCCATTCCTACTTAACGTCAGACTCCTGAAGGAGAGGCATCGTGTGGGCGGGAGGGCGGGCTTTTTGCTAGGAGGAACAGGTAAGTGAAAAAATACATTTTAGAATGAAAAAGTTATTTGTTTCACATATTACCTGTTCCTCCTAGCCTAGGAAGATTCCCACACTTAGGAGGTGAGCGATGCCTCAAGGGATGGTTTGATTATGGGTGAAAAGTCCACCAAAAACGGCAAGACTCACCTGGCAAGTGTTAGCAGTCTCCAGTGAGTTAGTGAGTATATGCCAGTGTAGAGCCTCCCAACAATCCTTGCTGCATCCATAAACCGAAGCAGGCAGTCTAGGAGAGTGAAGAGGTGGGGGCAGCAACCTCAGGGAATAACACTCCCTACTGCCACTATGGACCCAATAGCGAAGACATCATCATGGACCCTCTGTATAGTCTTCTGATAATGGTTAGCAAAGACTGACTGAGTTCTCCAGCAGGCCACCTCCAGAATATCTGATACGGCTCTGTTGATGGACCAAAGTAGGGACGTCACTACACTCCGTACATCATGGGCTCTTACTCTGAGTAAGGGGCCTAAGTGCTCCAGGAAGTCCTTATGTGCCTCTTTAATAAGTTGTCTTAAGAAGAAGGAGATGGCTTCTTTGGAGAGAGAGCGTTCTCTATCCTTCACTGAGAGGAACAGCTACCTTGGATGCGACTCCGACCTTGTCCTACGAAGGTACCAGCGCAGAGCTCTTACCGGGCAGAGAAGGCGCTCCTCGTCGTCCACACCCACTGCCGCCGTTAGGCTAGTGAGGGTAAACTCCCTTGGGAGAGGATGGGACGAAGTTTCTGTCTTAGCAATAAACTCTGGAAGACAAAACAGCACCATGTTGTTGCCTTGATGAGCAACTTGGACTGACAGAGCTTGCAATTCACTCACCCTCTTAGCCGTTGCCAATGCTACAAGGAAAAGAGTTCTGTGTCAGATGCTTAAACGAAGACCTGTCCATTGGTTCGAATGTAGTGCTGAGCAGAAAGTGGAGAACCACGTCCACATTCCATGGGGACACTCTGCTGATTGTCATCTTGACTTGGCAGCTGCAAGCCTTAAAGATGTCCTGCAAGACCTGATCCGTAGAGAGATTGAGTTCTTTCAGCTGAAAAACACTGTTGAGCATAGCCTTGTAGCCTTTCACCGTAGAAGCCAATAGACGGCAATCTTGATGCAGATAGAGGAGAAAGTCCGTAAACTTTTGACATGATGGTTTTAAAACCGTATAACCCTTCAGTTTGCACCACTTACGGTAAATACCCCATTTTGACTGGTAGTTCATGATGGTTGAATGTCTTCTAGCTCCCGCCACGAACTTCGCCACTTCCCGAATATCCCCGGAAACAGAGGATTTGCTTGATAGTCTCCACGTGGTTAGCCAAAGAGTGTGGAAACCATTGTGCAACCGGTGAGGCTGACGTAACAGGTCCTTGCGCATCGGAAGGAGGTGGGTAGCATCAATGGAGAAAAGTAGCAGATCGGGGAACCACTCCTTGCGTGCCCAGAACGGAGCAATTAAGGTGAGGACCACCCCTTGTGACGCCTGCAGCTTGACGAGGAGTTTCCTGATTGCTGAGAAGGGAGGAAAAGCA
This sequence comes from Cancer borealis, assembly GCA_036785275.1. Classification (NCBI taxonomy): domain Eukaryota; kingdom Metazoa; phylum Arthropoda; class Malacostraca; order Decapoda; family Cancridae; genus Cancer; species Cancer borealis. The sequence goes on from JAXIVD010003062.1 coordinate 10,867, forward strand.
TACAGTTCCTGATGATCCTAATTGAAGAGGAAAGCATCTGTCGCAACTGCCATGGAATCCTTGAATGGGGAGATGTAATTCTGAATCCTGTAGTTCTGACTGGTGGCGAACAGGTCTACGAGAGGCATGCCCCACAGTCTCCACAGGGCCCGAAACACCTCTGAATGAAGAGTCAATTTTGTAGAAATAAACTGGTGCCTCCTGCTGAGGGAGTCCGCCACCATGTTGTGAATGCCCCTGATGAACTGAGACCTTAAGGTGATGGACTTGTCCTCCGCCCAACGCAGAATCCGCTGCGCCTTGTAGTTGAGAGGCGAAGAATGAATCCCTCCTTGATGTGCCAGGTAAGAAAGAGCTGTGGTGGTGTCTGCGAACACCCCCACTGTCTTGCCTCATAGAAGGTACTCGAAGTGGAGAAGAGCCAGCCTGACGGCCCTCAACTCCAAAAGGTTGATGTGAAAAGCCGCTTCTTCCTTGCACCACAACCTGCCTGCAGAGTGTTGCAGGAGAGAGATGGGAGGAGAAACCACTCTCTGCCTTTCTCTTTCCCACTGACGACGACGTTTTCCCTCCTGTCATGAGAATCTGCCCGGTGGTGGTGGAACGACGCACGGGGCTGGCTTTGTGTCACTAGCTCTACCCTCATGCGCTTGGTGGACGAGGGAGAGGGACATGGGTATAAGCTCTTCCGTATCCCTTCTCCCTTTGACCGAGTGGTAGGGAACGCAGCTTGACCCGTTACCACAAACAATCGGACCTTCACCATTAAGTCGTAGATGGACTAGCGGGCCTTCAATCTCACTTAGAACCACATTTGAATCCCGAGACGTGGGAAGACTCGAGGAACCAGACAGCGGACTTCCCTCCACCTCGTGTCGGGATGAAGGTGTGTTCAACGGAGTGGCCGACTGGCCGGCGCACGCCGGGTGAACACTTCTTGGCTCGATCCCCAAGCTAACCTACCATGATCCCTCAGCTGGGAGTGCCTGTTGCACTCTGCTAGTCGCCGCGGTCTTTGGGAGGCTTGGTCTGTCATTTACCAGACTCTCAACTTGAGGCAACGAACATGCTGGAAGGAGATTCAAATTGGAAAGGCAAGCATGCAGCTGACTAGCTATTATCCTGGAGAACATATCCTGCACAGACGGGCTACTTGTCAAGAGCGAGGCAAGCTGGTTAGGAAGGCCAGAGCCTGACTGAAAAGCAGAGTCAAGAGGAGCAACAGAACTGACAGTAGACAATGACTCCACCTGCTCATTACTCTGCCCCAAACCTTTGCTACTCTCCTTCTTGCTATCCACTGAGGGGGCTCCCACGGGGCTGGCATCACGCGAACCCTTGCCCTTGGCATAGCGGGCCCTTCTTGAAAGCTCAAGCTGATACTCCCTGGACCCCTCCACTACTGCCGAATCCCAAGACACACACTGCTGACATCTTGAGTACTGGGCACAGTAACCACGGCAAGTAATACATACGATGTGAGGGCCTCTGGTGGCCTTAGCCAGCACCCTGTTGCATCCTGAAACAGCACAGGCCCTTTTCCCAGCGTTGGTTGGAGCAGTCACTGTAGGTCCGGGAACAGCTGGTGGTGAAGAGGCTGGCAAAGTAGTTCCCTCCTGGGAACCAGATCCACTATGCTTCTCTAACTCTGGTGACACCTGCAGAGACCCTTCCTGGTCTGCTGTGTCCAGAGAGAAGGATCTTCTAACGGCCATGACGAAAAAACTAGCACCAAATAGTAACGGGTAGCTTCAGTGTTGACGCTGCAAGCTTCCAGCTAGGAATGGGGGAAAGCGGAGGGTGAGAGGGATCAGGTCCCAGAGGCGCATCTCTACTGCGCAAGGGGGGTGGTTTGTTTTGGTGGCTGGAAGCGATGGTTTAACACCGTAGACTTATTCCTAGGCTAGGAGGAACAGGTAATATGTGAAACAAATGACTGGTTCCACTGAATGCAGCTGTAAAAGTGACCTTCTTGAGAATCTTAACTAACTCTACTACTCCCATCCATGATGTGTCCTATACTTCTGAAACCTCAACCCTAAAACTCTCGATCCCTCGAATCATAATTTGAAGCAGAAAAAAGAACGCTTGTTTGCTCCTGTAAGATCAATAAAGTTACGCTCATTACATAACCCCCCCCCCCCCCCCCCACGGGCGAAGCGTTTCTTTACTCTGGGAAAATTTTCCTAATTAATTTCCTCTTCTCCAATTCCTCAGACCTCCACTAAAGGTCAGTTATATCTCACAAAGACAGAAAGCAATTTCCGTGATTGAGATAAATTACCCGTTGATTATATCTTTACTCCTCTACCTCTATTTAGACTTCGTAACCTGGGACTTTCTTCGCTCTCTGCAGTGAGAATGTATGTTATGCACATCTGTAACCACAAACAGCCTACCAAGCATACTAAAAAAATAAAATTAAACAAACAAGCATCCTAACTTTCAACCACAGGTAGTATAATAACAAATGTTCAGAGCCCAACGTGCGTCCTGAAGAGATATATCGGTAGTAGATCGACGATCTAATGCGTAATCCTTGATGAAGACGACTTACTCGAAATATCTATCACAAACATCCTATGGTAATATGCACAATACACAATAATTCTTTTTAAATCACACACATACAACATGGGAATTCAGAGGAAGATTTTCTACTCCTCACATCTCTTCTATGAATCTTAGGGGCAGTTCAAGTATATAGGGAGATATGGGATCAGGGATGTACTTGTAGCTTACTACTTACTCCAGGCATAACTGATTCTGCCTTCATCCACACTAATGAGTCTACCTCGACGGATTGATTCCTCCTGCATCTATTCGCCACTGCTCTAAACTTTCTCACCATATTCAAATGAGTCTTTGGCAATAGTTTGTGTGCCAAAACTAGCTCATCACTAGTCCCGGACAGTTCTGGCAAGGTGACTCCCCGTTGACAATTCTTGTGGCTCATGTTCCTTTGGAAAAAGAATTGCGCTAGCATTGCCAGCTGTCAGATGCCACGTAGTTAGTGAGAGGACAAGATGGCTATGGGTGGAGAGATGCTTTCACTTTGCCATGAGAAGGAGACAGCATGTCTGAGAGTAGGTTCAGTTTATGTGAATAGCCTGAATGCTTTTGGGAAAAATGAGATAATTAGTTGAAAGCTTTGGGAGATGAAGGATGGACGTTATGGGGATGCAGGAAACCCATACAAAAGGATGTGGAGTGATGGACTGCATGATGAGGAGCTAGAGTGTAGTATCAGAGGCGATGGAAGGAGCATTTGTGTGGTGTGGTGGATGAAAAAAGCAAGGGAAGGGGAAAGGACGGGTGCGCTCCTAATGTCTCTTAGAGAATGGGAATGCATAAAGGCATATGGATAGAAGGGGTGTAGGATATTGTGGGAAGTTGAGAAGATTGAAATAATCAAATATGTCTGGGTCTGTGTTTATACTCTCGTAAATGTGAGAAGCAAAAAGGGGAAAGAGGAGATAAAGTTCTGGAATTATATGAACGAGTGTTTGATGAAGATTGGAAGATGGAGTAGAATAGTGTTGATTGGAGATATGAATGGAAAAGTTAGAAATAATGTAGTGGAGAAATGGGTCTTGGATGAAATGAACGGAAATGGTGAGTGACTGGTGGACAAATATACAGAAAAGGGCCTGTTTTCAACATAAAATAATTCACAGGTACACATGGAGTAGAGATGAGAGGGGCAAACAAAGAAGTATGATTGATTGCATAGCAGTGGATGAGACATTGATGATGGTTGTTTTGGATGTTAAAGCAGTGAGAGGGATGTATAAAGGATCGGACCACTATGTAGTGTTAGCGAAGATAAAGATAAAAGGATAACTGTATTATGGCAGCAAAAATGGCAAGGGGAAGGTGAATAAGATGCTAGCAAGTAAAAAGATCGATAAGAAAGAGTATGAAAGAAAGGTATGCGAGACTGACAGAAGCTAGGTTGACAGTTGAAGAGGGAGTAAATGTCAGTAATTAAATGTGTTCAAAGATGCAGTAACTGCAGAGATCATTGGGTATATACCTCTACTGACAGTTCAGAGGAAGGGAAATGCATGGTTGACAGATGGGATGAAGGAAAGACTATAGAAGGAAAGGGAAAAGGATATCGAAAAAAAAATGCTGTAAAGGAATGTGGCAGAGGAGATAGGAGTGAGAACAAGTCTTGGAATATTATGGTTTAGGACTTAGTGATATGAAAGGAAATTTGATAAAGAGTTTGGTGTAAAGCTGAGTGAGAAGTTTAACGAAATTAGAAAGTTGATTTTATATTTAGGCAAGTACAGTAATGCCTAGGATTACGAATTTAATTTGTTCCATAACGTAGCTCGTATCCCGAAAAACTCGTATCTTGAAATGAATTTCCCCATATAAAATAATGGAATTCCAATTAATCCGTTCCACACCCAAAAAATATCAATATAAAAATCAATTAACATGGTATTTTATGCAGAATTAAAGCACTGAAAAGTGCAAATGAATGCAGAGATGCTTCCACTACGAGAGAACAACGCGCAATGAGAGTTGGAAGCATATTTCCGAAATCTAGTCTTGATTTTCTCCCGCCCCGCTCCCTCCAGTGACATAACATAACGCTCTCCTCTCCTTGCCTGGCCCTCCCCCCCTCCCTCTCTCTCTCTCTCTCTCTCTCTCTCTCTCTCTCTCTCTCTCTCTCTCTCTCTCTCTCTCTCTCTCTCTCTCTCTCTCTCTCTCTCTCTCTCTCTCTCTCTCTCTTTTTCCTCTTCCTCTTCCTCTCCTCCCTCTCCGTCTCCCTCTCTCCCCCTCTCCTCCCCTCTCTCTCTCTCTCTCTCTCTCTTTTTCTCACTATTTTGTTATAACTGTTGTGAATATTGATTTTGGAGACTCAGTTCAAAAAGTTTTATTTCTCGTTTTTTCTTCTTCTTAGTTTGTGTTTGGTTTGGTTAGGTTTGGTTTAAAATATAGGAGAAAAAAAAATCTGGGTCTCTCTGATGTGTGGTAAGTAGAAAAACGAGAAATAAAACACTTGAACCTAACCTCTCAAATCAATATTCACAACAGTTATAATAAAATAATGAGAGAGAAAAAAAAAAAAAAAAGGTGTGGGGAGGAGGGAGGCAAGCTGCATATTTCCGAAAACTTCACCAGATTTTCACCCGCTCCGCCCTCTCCAGTGACGTAGGCAGATTCTGCCTCGTGATTGGCTGGCTTACTCGACTTGCCGCTCTCCCCGCCATCCCCGCCTTTCCCTCCCGCTCCCTTCTCTTCTCTCCGGCTCGCCGCCCGTCCCCCCCCCCACCCCAGTTTTCTCTCCTGCACTTGCACTCCCTCCCTCCCTCCCTCCCCCCTCCTTCCCACCCACTACCCCATTTTTCTCTTCCCTCTTTGTCCTCCTTCACCCTCTCTCCCATCCCCCCTCTTTAATCCCTCTCCATTCCCCTTTTTCTCTCCCTCTCTGTCTTCCCTAATCCCTCCCACACCTTTTTCGTGTGAGAAAAAAACAAACAAATTATAAGAAAATAGTAAGAGAGAGAGAGAGAGAGAGAGAGAGAGAGAGAGAGAGAGAGAGAGAGAGAGAGAGAGAGAGAGAGAGAGAGAGAGCACAACAGACACACACGCGCACATACACCCACACAAACTATCTATCTGCTTATCGGGCTATTTTAACAACTTTTTTTTTTCCTATTGCTATTTGTTACATACCGTAGGAATCAGCAAGGTTTGCAGAACTCGAATCAGTGGTTGAAAATACAAAGGATGGAAAACTAAGGTAGTTACAGCGAGTTTCATTAGTTTAATTAGAAAAAATCTGTATGCGGTATTTTCTTTTACTTAGATTTTCGCATTATAGATACATTCACAGTACAATCAATTTATGCTCATGATATGCATCAACGTATAACAATGACGATGGTAGGCTAAGTTTTCCTTAGTAATTTATGATAAGATGGTGAAATTGGATTAGGTAACAACATTTCGAGTCTCTCCGCGATCCCCTGTACCCCCCGCCCCCTCTCTCTCTTCCAGGCCCCCCCTTCTCTCTCTCTCTCTCTCTCTCTCTCTCTCTCTCTCTCTCTCTCTCTCTCTCTCTCTCTCTCTCTCTCTCTCTCTCTCTCTCTCTCTCTCTCTCTCTCTCTCTTACTATTTTGTTATAATTTGTTTTTTTCTCACACGAAAGGGGTGTGAGAGGGATAGGGAAAACAGAGAGGGAGAGAAACACACACACACACACACACTATCTATCTATCTGTGTATCTATCTATCTATTTAAAGAGAGAGAGAGCGAGAAAGATTGCGCGCGCATACACACACACTATCTATCTAACTATACGTGTATCTATCTATCTATCTAAAGAGAGAGAGAGAGAGAGAGAGAGAGAGATTGGGCACGCATACACACACACACACACACACACACACACACACACACACACACACACACACACACACACACACACACACTATTTATCTATCTAATATATCTGTGTATCTATCTATATTTAAAGAGAGAGAGAGAGAGCGAGAAAGATTGCGCGCGCATACACACACACACTATCTATCTAACTATCTGTGTATCTATCTATCTATCTAAGGAGAGAGAGAGAGAGAGAGAGAGAGAGAGAGAGAGAGAGAGAGAGAGAGAGAGAGAGAGAGAGAGAGAGGTGGGGGGGGGGGGGTAGGAAGGAGAGAGAGGGGGATCGTGGAGAGACTGGAAATGTTGTTACCTTATCGAATTTCACCATTTTACCATAAATCACTAAAGAAAACTGAGCCTACCATCGTCATTGTTATACGTTGATGCATATCATGAGCATAAATTGATTGTACTGTGAATGTATCTATAATGCGAAAATCTAAGTAAAAGAAAATACCGCATACAGATTTTTTCTAATTAAACTAATTAAACTCACTGTAACTACCTTAGTTTTCCATCCTTTCTATTTTCAATCACTGATTCGAGTTCTGCAAACCTTGCTGATTACTACGGTATGTAACAAATAGCAATAGGAAAAAAAATTGTTGTTAAAATAGGCTGATAAGGCAGAGATAGTTTGTGTGCTCTTGTGTATGCTGTTGTGCTCTCTCTCTCTCTCTCTCTCTCTCTCTCTCTCTCTCTCTCTCTCTCTCTCTCTCTCTCTCTCTCTCTCTCTCTCTCTCTCTCTCTCTCTCTCTCTCTCTCTCTCTTACTAATTTGTTATAATTTGTTTTTTATCTCACACGAAAGGGGTGTGGGAGGGATAGGGAAGACAGAGAGGGAGAGAAAAAAGGGGAATGGAGTGGGAGGGAATAAAGATTTTTGAATAAAGAGGGAATAAAGATTTTTGTTTTTCAATGTATTTTTGTTTTCCCTTCACCAGTGCCTTTTTAATGTAAAAAAAAAAAAAAGAAAGAAAAAGAAACAGAGTCGCTCGTAATGTGAGCGAATACTCGGATACCGAGGCGAATTTCCCAAGTATTTTGTGCTCATAAGGAGAGACGCTCGTAACCTGAGGCACCACTATACGTGTGTAATGGTGAATGAAAGTTTTTTCTTATCGGAATCATGTTGAGACATGGATGTGTGATGTTGCTGTGACTGTTTGATATTTTTATTGATGGGTGTATGAGAGAAAAGTAAGCTAAAGTGGGAAATGTAGGTGCAAGACTAAAATTTAACAGAATTGTGTGGTCAATGGTGGCATGCTTGTTTACAGATGACACTGTGTTGTTTGCAGAGTGAATAGGAACTTCAGAAAGTGATGGATGAATTTTACTATGTATGTACAAAAAAGCTTAAGCTGAATGCTAGGAAAAGTATGTTGATGGTCTTTGAAAGAAAAGAAGTACAGGTCGTTGACCTTAATACACTTTATAGAATGAGTGTGTCAGCAGTAGAAAGGTGTGAGCTGGTTCTAGGAGGAGAGAAAATGGAAGTGAAAGAGTTTAATTATTTTGGGAACAGTGCTATACAAACATGGAGAGATGGAATGGAAATAAGGAAGAAGGCTGTGAAAGGCAGGTGTGTCATAGGGTCACTTTCAAGAAATATGAAGAGGGAACAATATATTAATGGAAGTAAAGAGAGTGTTAAGGAACAGTATTCTTCTGCCAACACTGCCTTATGAATCACAGACTTGGACAAGGAATAAAACACAGCTGTCAAGTGTGCATTCTGTGGAAATGTGTTATCTGAGAGGATCATGTAGCCTGACGAAATGGGAGGGTGAGAGCAATGGAAGCATGTATGAAAGGTATGAAATGGTGTAACCCTTATTCATGTTAAATAGGCTACATAATGTTTCTGATTGTTAGTAGTCTTTTGATCAAGTAGATTTAAAAAGCTTTGATGAAACGTTGAATTACAAAAATAACAACTTAATTATAGTTACTGAGTCACTCACTGTCTGCATTATGAGGTAATTAAGTAACGCATTTAATCACTTGTTACGAGGGATTGGCTCATAAACGATAACGATGTCACTGGGGAGAGTATGTACACACAGTCACCCATTCATAATTTGTTACACTTTATAATGTGATGCACTCAGTCGTTACAAAATTGTTAAGCAACGATGCCACTGGGGAGAGGGTCACTGCATAATGTTCATACACACAGACATGACACGTCCTGGTCATATGTCCACAGCTGATATTGATTCAGAGGAATAAAAAGGAACATTATATGACTCAATAGATGATAAAAAAAAAGGTGATAGGATTTTATTCAGTTGCTGATTTAATATCAGTGAACTGTGGAGGATCTGTGATCCACTACTCTGGCTAAAGAATGTGCCTAGCTCATTAGCTATCTGTAGTGGATCTGCAATGTGTGCATCCTTGCTTACCTTAGTGATTGCTTACCTTAGTGATAGTTAAAGAGGCATAGGAGTCAGTGCTCATAAAGAGTGCCTCTGCTCTGTTTCAGAGTCTCTAACTGGTCGTACCTATTTTTAAAGATATTAACACTGTGACTCATGATTACGTTCTCTGGGAGACTATTCCACTTGTTTACTATCCTTGCATTAAAACATTTATTTCTGTGTGAGGTCCTGCATCGAGGTTTATTCAGTTTTAGGCTGTGTCCTCTGGTGTTGGGATGGTTTGGGCCAGTCAACTGGAGAAAGGTACCCTCTCCCACTATATCTATCCCATGGAGTATCTTGTATGTCTGTATCATGTCCCCTCGGGTCCGCCTCTCCTCCAATGGTGTCAACCCAAGTCGAGACAACCGTTCCTCGTAGGATAGCTGTGACAGCTCTGGGACTAGTTTCGTGGCTCTCCGTTACACCTGTTCTAATTTATTAATGTCTCTACAAGTGTACAGGGACCATGCCTGGATACAGCGTTCAAGACGGAGCCTGATGAGGGATTTATATAGTGGGAGAAACATTTCTGTGTCCAGGTAGGTGTATGTCTTCCTCAACATTCCTACCATAGCGTTGGCACTGGCTGCTGCCTTGGCGACTTGGACAGTTGGTTTTAGGTTGGGGGTGACATATACTCCTAGATCTTTTTCTTCCTGTGTAGTTGGCAACGGAGTGTTGCTCATGCAGTACTGATATTCGGGTTTTCCTCTTCCTAGGTGCATGACCTTGCATTTATCCTCATTAAACTGTAGCAGCCAATCGTTGCTCCACTCCTGCAGTCTGGTGATGTCATCTTGTAATTTTTCTGCATCTGAGGAAGTCCTGATTTACCGATAGATTTTGGCATCGTCGGCAAACAGCTTTCCACTGGACTCGATGTTCTCCATGAGGTCATTTATATACACCAGGAAGAGAACCGGCCCCAATACGCTCCCTTGTGGCACTCCACTCCAGACGTGACGCCATTGGGATTACGACCCCCTGATGGCCACACATTGCACTCTACCTACGAGGAAGCTCTTCAGCCACTGGGCAATATCACCACTAATTCCTTTAGCTGTCAGCTTTTCCAGTAGGCGAAGATGAGGGACAGTGTCGAAAGCCTTCCTGCAGTCCAAGTATACTACGTCTACGTTATTTCCTTTGTCTAACGCATCCTCAAGTTCTTCAAAGTACTCCAGTAACTGGGTTGTGCATGACCTCCCAGACCTGAAGCCATGTTGGAGACTGCTTATTAAACTGTTATTTTCCAGGTGGTCCACTATCCTTTGTTTTAGCAGTTTCTCCATCACTTTACGTGGAACTGAGGTGAGGCTTACTGGCCGGTAGTTCAGTGGATTTGTTTTATCTCCTTTTTTGTAGATTGGGGTGATATTTGCCTTTTTCCAGTCCTCTGGTATAGTGCCTGCTGAGAGGATTGCCTTGAAGAGTACCCAGAGTGGGTATGCAAGAACAGACGCACATTCCTTTAACACCTTGGGGTGTACCCCATCAGGCCCCGGGGCTGATTCTTCCTTGAGTCCTGTGAGAATGTTCCTGACATCGTCCACACTGAAGTCAGCCTGTTGTAAATGGTCACCCTCAAACCTTCTATGCGTGCTGGGGATGGCGCTGTCGGGCTCCCTAACAAATACCTTCTGGAATTCTTCGTTGAGTAGTTCGCAGGCCTCCTGTATAATGTTCGTTAGGGATGTATCAGGATGTCGCAGTTTGATGACAGTCTCTTTTATTTTGGTCTTACTTCGGGCATATGCAAAGAAGGCACGTGGTTTTTCTTTCACTTCCTTAGCTAATGACTTTTCGAACTGGTAAACTGCTTCCCTCACTGCTCTGGTAGACTCATTCCTTTTTCTGCAATATGCTTTGTATCTAGATTGTTTCCTCCGTTTGTGATAGTTCTTCCAGGCTGTTTCTTTTTCCTTTATTTTCTCCATGACTCTCCGGTTCATCCACTTTGGTCTCCGTTTTGTTTGTGTGTCTCCTGCTACTCGTAATGGGATACAAGTCATCTCTACAGTGTTGTAGTTTTGTAAAAAAAATCTTCCAGCTCTCTTCTATGCTTCCTCTGCTCATATTTTCCCAGTTACATGTTGAAAATATCCTATTTGCTTCGTCATAATCTCCTTTGTGGTACAGTTTCTTGTTGATTATGTCTTCACATGGAATAATGCCATCAACATTCATTCTGAAGACTAGAACGCTGTGATCACTCGCTCCCACTGGAGCTTTGTACTCTATGTTGCTTACTTCTAAGTGACTTTTGGTCAAGACTAGATCTAGCAACGATGGGTCATCGCTGCCTCGGGCTCTGGTGTATTCTGTCACATGTTGGTGTAAGAAGGCATCTTGACACGCCTCATAGAATTTGTTCTGTTCACTTTGTGGTCCGCCTCGTACATAGTGATTCTCCCAGTCTATCTCTTTAAAATAAAAGTCACCACACATTAACACTTGCTTGGCCTGAGTATTGCACGATTCCCTTAGAGTCTGCCTGCTTTGACTGTTATACTCCTGTGAAGAATTTGGTGGCCTGTAGTAGCATCCAAGAAGAATTATGTTCTCTTCAATGGTCACCTCACACATCACAGCCTCCACATTTCCTTGTACTATGAAGGAACTTTCAGATGAGGACACATCATTTCTCACTAAAATTACGACGTCTCCTCCTCCTCCCCTTTGTCTATCTTTTCTGTACACTGTGTAAGAGTTGCAGTCAAAGTACCAGGCAGAAGATTCTTTGGGACTTAGCTTAGTTTCAGATATAAAAATAATTTGTGGATTTTCCTTACTGATAAAAAAGGTATGTGTATATGAAATATAGTTGCAGTAGAGGGTAGATGTTTGCCAGAGTTTGTGTATCCGTCTCCATATTTCTGAAAGGGGTGAGCTTGACAATAAGGATGAGGCATGATGGTGCCAGTTTAGGTTTTTAGAGATACATGTTATCTTAAAAATACAAATATTTTGACAGATATAAATGCTAAGAACTGTCCAGTTGTGTTGCATTTGCGGTGGATACTACACCAGGCAGCACGCTCTACACGCAAAGCTCGAATGCAGTCTAAGTTCCACTAAGGAACACACTTGGAAGTAAAAGATCTCTTGATACTGGGAATAATAGCAAATGCAGCACTCAAAACAGATACAGAAAAATAGGTTAGCATTTTTAGAGTGGTAGAGAGTGATGATGGATGTAAGGGAAGATTCGAAAGTGAGATGAAAGAATGCCAGTTGGCTGTTCTAAAACGCCAAGGGGTTAGAACAAAAGAGATGTGGGAGTAAAATATGAAAATGGTCATTTAAAAGATATTGGTCTAGAACTGACCAGTTGAAATACAGATGAAGGGGAGGATTAATCTAAACAAGAAAAATATTATGTTTCTTATCAAAATTTGTAAGACAGTCTGAGTTTAAAATAGAGAGGTTAGAGGTGGATAGAGCGATCAAGGGAAATCACTAAAGAATCCTCCCATAACGTATGTCAACAATTAAAGTTGCTGACTATCAGCAAAGGGAAGGCGAGTTGGGAGAGTAAGTCATGGTTGACATCAAAATCAATAGGATGGGAGGTGAGAAGTAAACGGGAACAATGATAATCCAACATTGAATAAACATTCATACTATAGGACAAGGAATAGGAGTATCATTGTTTAGGTAAGCATGTTGTGTCTTATGGTGGATAAGAATAGAAGAAGCCGAGATAGAATGAGGAGAGTGGATGAAGTGGTAATAAGGGACTGGTATTGGTGTTTGAACCAGAAAGCTTTCTTGAAGGTATAAAACGTTAGGTTCTTAGTTAAAGAGTAGATATCGGAGGTGATTTCAATGTGAGTGGAAACCATGGATTTTCCAGTAAAGAATGGACATTGTTGAATAATGAAAGAAAGAAAATAAACTAGTTGTGATAATAGAAAATATACTAGTTGTAATAGTAGGAATAGGATTACTGGGATCATGAAAACAGAGGGATCAGAAGTAGGAGGTATGGAAGTAAAGGCAGTATCAGGGCAGGAGAAACCTTGAAGAGAAGTTGAATTATATTACAGGAATTCACAATCCAATCCAGAAGGTAAAGGATAATTAAAAAGAGATTTTCTGGTAGAAGTACCTAAGGAGCGTGAAAGAAGAAGGGGAAAAGGATGTAGGGAAAGGGAGAGGTGAAGATAGGGAAGGTGTAGGATTAGGGGGAGAGGGTAGGGGAGTGAGAGGAAGGTCACGGGGTAGGGGATGAACTTTTGCTGGAATAGTCGTATCGGAAGTTGAATGTGATGAAATAGAGGATGAAAAAGATAGTGAGACATCAATTTAAAGGTCTTGCTTTAAGAACTTAAATCTCAGAGATGATCTCACTAGGAAAAGGAGGAGAGAAAACAGTAAGAGTAAAAGTTTTCTTGGCATAACACTGTTTGGAAGAAGTTTTAATGATTGAGGATGAAGTATATAAGAATATAAGGAAGCCTGCACTAGGTAATTCCTGTTAATCCTATCCCCCCTTATTACCTACACCCACCTCTCATCCCCATCCATGAAGTCGTCAAGTCTTCTCTTAAAACTCCCTATTGTCTGTGCACTAGCTACCTGCTGACTGAGTCTGTTCCAACCATCTACCACCCTATTTGTAAATCAATTTCTACCTATTTCTTTATTAAATCTACATTTTTCTAGTTTGAATCCGTTAATTCTTATTCTATCCTGACTACTGTTGGTAAGAACTTTTCCTACATCCCCCTTATTAAAACCCTTCACCCACTTAAATACTTCAATCAGATCTCTGCTTACTCTACGTCACTCCAGTGAGTACAATTTCAAAACCTGTTGTCTCCTTTCATAGCTAAAATTACAAATCCCTTCTATCATTTTGGTCATCCTTCTCTGCACTGACTCTAACAAAATTATATCCATTCTATAATACGGTGACCAAAACTGCGCTACATAGTCGAGGTGATGTCTGACTAACGCTAAATACAATTTCAAAATAACCTCAGCACTTCTACTTTTAATACTTCTAGTAATGAATCCTAACAGCCTATTAATCCTATTTCTAGCCTCAATACATTGTTTTCTGGGACGGAGGTCTGAGCTAACCTGAACACCCAATTCCCTCTCACATTCTGACCTATTCAGCATTACCCTGTTTATATTGTACCTGTTTTGAGGATTCTCCCTACCAATATTCATTACTTTACACTTGTCAATATTGAAATCCATCTGCCACTTAACCACCTACTCGTTTAACCTATCTAATTCTTTTACATCAGACTCTGATTTAATAATCCTACCTATCTTAGAATCATCAGCAAATTTACTAATATCACTACTAATCTCATTGTCTCAGTCGTTAATGTATATTATAAATAATAATGGTCCTAATACAGATCCCTGTGGCACTCCACTTGTTACCCCCTCCCCAATTAGACTTGGAACTATTAATTGTAACTCTTTGCTGCCTATTGCTTAACCATGACCCAATTCAGTGGAGAACTTTCCCATCAATCCCATGCACTCTAACTTTACTTAGTAATCTATCATGTGGAACCTTATCAAATGCTTTACTGAAGTCAAGGTATATAATATCATAGTTCGCATCATTATCTACTGCCTCATAAACATTCCTATAAAAAGTTAATAATTTAGTGAGACATGACCTATCCTTGCTGAACCCATGTTGTGAATCATTTGTTTAACTAAACTTTTCCAAATGCACTCTAATCTTATTTGCAATAATAGATTCTAGTAATTTACCTACAATTGAAGTCAGACTGACAGGTCGATAATTAGACATTAATGTCCTATTTCCCTTCTTAAAAATCGGAACTATATTCGCTTGCCTCCACATTAAAGGAACCTCCCTAAATCCACTGATTTCCTAAAAATATTAACTAGCGGCTGGCTAACTACCTCTTTACATTCTTTAATTACCCTGGGATAAACCTCATCTGGACCAGTAGGATCAGTAGATGGTTTTGAAAGGAAAGCACATTAGTGACGCTTGGTGATTTGTGTACGAATACAAGGGAATGGAATGGACAAAGTTTGAAATTTGAGAAATAGAGGTTGGAATGTCACGGTTTAGCAAAGAAAAAGTATTAGTCACTTGTATTGAAGGAATGCCAAGTGGGATGAGAAAAATGGAAGGGGAAGAGGCAAAAGAGAGGGATGAAGAGAGGGTAATAACAGGGAAAGAGATAATTGGATTGATTGTACTTGATGAAGAAGGAACAAGAGGAGTGAGAAAGGAAGAGGTATAAGTGAAGGAAGCAGATGGAATATAGTACAGAGAAAGTTAGTGCTAGCTGTTGTCCTTGGGATGTTAGTGGAAAATGCACTGAGAAAGAGGAACATGAAGGAAGCCACTGAGAGGAGCTTCTTGTCTAGTTTCTTTGAGTGTTGGCCATGTTTCAAGTGGAACTCAGCAACCTCCAATTTGATTTTGTAGATGAGACAGTCTAGGAAGATGATGATATGCTCTTGGGTGCAGTTTCCACAAATGAATTATGTTGAGGTGCAATTTGTACGTGTATGCCAGATGAGGCACAGAGAGAGCATCGTTCAGAGGATCAACAGTATTTTGCTGGATGTCTGAATCTCCAGCTGTTTTAGCACTGATGAGGTGAGAAATGTAAAGTTTGTTAGTTAATGCAAAAAGGAGCAAGCACTAGACATCTAAGATCATATGGCGTTATGTTGATTTAAAAGGTAGATGGTATAGTAGAGCTGATGGTAAGGAAAATTATGGAGAGTGAAAGAGCAATTTGTTTTAGTCACAGGATTAGATTAAATGAAGGATGTGTATTTGTTGTAGGAATGAAATTATGTTGTGTAAGTGGAAATGTGGTGATTCTGTAAGAATATCATTAAGGCGAGGAGGTTGAGATAGCTGACTTAAGTAAGGGAAAGCTGTAGCTCATGTAGCAGTGTAACAAGGACAGAAAAATAGAATGTGGGGTACAAAGAGGAGGTATTACAAGTCATACAAAAGAGTCGATGGAGATTGTGTCATGAGATAAGAGTGAGTGAGGTTAGTGTGGCCAATACCTAATCATGCAAATGCAGTCTTCCACCGTCTATTCTTGTGGGCTGGGTCTGACCAAGGAGAGACGGATGGCTTAACTAAAGAAGCGCAAATTAAGGGGTGGGTATAAGCCATGGTGGAAATGAATGGGTATGGAAAGGGAGTGCATAAAAACAGAAAATGGTCATGGTAGTCATGGATGGAAGAAGAAACTACTTTGAAAAGCTTGTGGAATAGTGATCTTAGAGGTGGAAAGCTGGTGTAGTCTGACGTAACTTCGGAGGGAAAAGATAGTGCAGCGTCGAGAAAGTGATGATAAGCCTGATTCTCTGTACAGGCTTACCACTGGGGAAGATCAAAAAGCGCCAAGAGCGAAGCCTAATCCTAAGTGATGGATTGGGTCAAGTGAGGTTAAGAGAGTGGCAGAAGCTGAAGAGTATATATGACATTCATAATCAAGAGTGGAGAGTTTTAAGGAAACATGTAGATGGAGAAGTGTTTTCCTATCTGCACCCCTTGATACATGGGAAAGAGTTTTTAGAAGTTGGCGGCATTGGAGAACATTTTGTTTTATGGTTGCAATGTGCTCTTTCCAGGTAAGTTTATGGTAAGAAATGAGGCCTAGAAATTTGTCTGGGGAGCGGGATTCTAATTGATTTTCATAGAGATAAAGCAAGGGTGCAGTTACAGTATGGGAGCGGGTGAAAAAAATTTAATAGAATTTAGTAGTTGAAAATCTAAAACCATGATTAATAGCCCAAGAAGAAATATTTGATATAGCATATTGTATAATCTGTTTGAGTGTTGAGGAGGAGGACCCAGAGGTATAGATGACAAGGTCATCTACATAGAGGGATGATCTTATATCTATTGGTAATGAAGCTATAATATTGTTAATGGCAATAAGAAATAGGGTGGTGCTAAGATCGCATCCTTGAGGGACACCATATTGAGTATAAGAGGAAGAGACGGATGAGGCAACTTGGACATGAAAGGTGCGATTGTGAAGGAAAGATTGGATAAATACACCCAATAATTTTGAGGGAGGATAGTTGATGAAGTATATGATATCTCCAGGTAGTATCATAAGCTTTTTCTAAGTCAAAGAATACTGCGAAGACAGATTGCTTATGGGCAAAAGCTGTTAATATGTAATTTTCTAGTTGTGCAAGTGGATCTGCAGTACTCCTAGCTCGTCAAAATCTGAATTGTGATGATAAAATATATAAAAAATTTGACTCTAAGAGCCACATTAAGCATGTATTTACCATTCTTTCCAAAGGTTTAGATAAACAGCTAGTCAAAGCAATAGGCCGGTTATCTTGTGGGAGATTACTGGATTTTTATGGTTTGAGGCAGGGGATGATAAGGGCTTCTCGCCATGTAGCAGGAAAATCTCCTTTCATCCAGATTCTATTAAAAGTTTCTAATAAGAAAGCTAAAGATAGTGGTGGTAGGTGCCTAAGCATAAGGTTATGGATACCATCAAGAGCTTCACAGGTGTTGTGGCAGGACTTAAATGCTGATGTTAGTGATGCTGTCTGGGCAGAGAACAATACCAGTACAAGTGTTGATTTAAGTATCAGAGGACACAGGGAATGGTTTCCATTCAAGGTCTGTTAGAATGAAAGTTGCTTCAGCCTCGGATTGCCTCGGATTGGTTGGACCAGAGACTGGAGTCCGATGCTTTGCAGCATCAGACCTCAATCACTGGTCCCTAAGCCCCTCTACAACGGCAATGGGCTTGGAAACGGGAGAGAGGAATGTAAAGTTTAACCCACTTTTGTTTACACTGTCTGTAAGATCTTTTTATTTGCATGTATTCTTTGTAATATTTGTTTGATATCTGTGACGGCCACGAGGTTAATGGCACAGCAGGATACATGAGCGATACCATGCTTGTCTGCAATTAGTTCAAAGAGCTTAGAAGAACAATTGGGCCAACTGACACCCACTGGACAGATTTCATGGGGTATGAGAACAGTACCAGTACAACTATTCAGTTAGGTATCAGGGGACACTTGGAAAGGTTTCCCTTCAATATCTTCAAGAATGAACTTAGCTTCATCTTTGGATTCAGAGTCAACAATAACTAGATGAGATATATTAGATTGTGTGAGGAAGTTTACCCTTCCCACCTGTCTTTGTATGCATTTTTTTATTGAAAATTGTTTTCTGAGATTGGGAGTATTTGGTTCGTCGGCAAGAAACAAAGAGGAAAATTATTAATGATAGTGGATGGGTGTGGGCAATGGTGAGAAGGTGTGTGGACAGTCTGGGAAAGGTAGAGATCAGAGTAAAGGTTTGGTGATGATCTGGGGATATTTTTGATTCTAAGGTGTTAATAGTAGAGGAAGATATGGATATAGAAGCAGACACAAGAGGAGGTAGAATGTATGAGGCAGTTGACAAGTTGCTGGTTAGATGAGTTTTGAGAGCCAAGGTTGGAGGCCTGTCCTTGTCAAATCCAGGGAAGTTACGTGCGGGGGGAGGGAGATTTTGATAAGGGGCAATCCTGAATACACCTGTTAATTGTAAGATTAAACGAGTACTTACCAAGTATGAAGTTTGATCGTAATTTCACGAACATTTAACGACGTCACAGTGGTGCACAATGAGACTCTCTACTACCATTCCACTATCAGTCCGTTTAGAGAGTAGGTTTTAGGAAGCAGCCAACAACTACCGCTGAGAGCCTATGCCACAAAGTGAGCTCGGTGAATAGATAGGGCAGGGAGGGAGGGCATTGTGCACCACTGTGACGTCGTTAAATGTTCGTGAAATTACGATCAAACTTCATACTTGGTAAGTACTCTTTTAATCTTACAATTTCACGTCACAATATTTAACTGACGTCACAGTGGTACCCAATGAGAGCTTTAGAGAGGTTCCTAAAACCTACCAAATCACACAAAATTCAGAAAATGGTAGCCAGTATGGAGCTGTGGAAAGAAAATCCATATGAACAAAGTAAAGCACAACACTGTAATTCAGAAGATAGAAAACATTAACAATTATCAAAAATATAGTGAAACACAGTCCCACAGGAACATGGAAAGAAAAATCACCCATCACCCATACCAAAAATGGGGTCAAAGAACCCTCACATTAAACTCTGAGCAGAGGAAAAGGCCAAACATTATATGACAAAACTGCCCTCGCAAACTGTCCATGCTGAGCGATGGGCTTCCGGTAGTGTTGCGTAAAGGTCAACTCCCTGGCCCAACAAATGGTGTAGACAATCGTGAATAACGGCAAAACCAGGGCCGCATTGCTGGACGATGCAGACCTAGTCAATTGGGGGAAAAATATAGTAAGGTCAATGCCAGCAGCCCCCATCACATCTCTCACCCAACGACGCAAAGTATCACGAGAGGCCAACCGTACTGGAGGTCATGTCGTCAAGAAAAAACCCGTAAGCGGCCCTCGGAAGGTCGTCGTCCTATCAAGATAATGCTCAATGGTGTGCGCAACGCATAAGCAGTTGTCATGCGGGTAAGCCTCAAAGACCACCCTTGACAGAAGGACCCCAGGACGGGAAGACCAGATCGCCAATCCCCAAAAATAACCTGAGTCTCAGGGACAAACAAATTTCTTGTGTCCAGCAAATGCAAAGTCTGACGTAGCCAGTCAACAAGAACATAATAACAACCAATTTTATGGATAACTGAGGAAAGGACAAATCCTCCGTGGGATCCAGACTGCAGATATTAATCCAGAACTAGCTGAGGATCCCAAGTCATGCAGGAGCGGGGAAAAGACGGTCTCTCCAGGAAGCCTGCCCTCATGAAACGGGAAACTAAAAGGATGTTGTCCCACAGGACGTCCATCAAAAGTAGCAACTGCAGAGATGCCAGACCGGATAGTGTTCATAGAGCTGTACCACAGCCTGTCCCCCGTTTAAAGTCTGACAAAAGATAGTCCAGAAGGATATTCACAGGTGGTTGAAACGGATCCACTTTCCTGCCGAGACAAAATGACAGCCAGCTGTTGAAACGCGGCCCGAGCCCGAGGGTGTGCAAGAGTTAGTTGTTGCAGAAAAAGCAGAGGACAGCGTGGAAGCAAGACTGGATCGGCTGCCAACATTTGAAGGGCCGCCGGAAACCGCACCTGAGTTGGCCACAGTGGGAGAATCATCAGCGCCGTCGCCCCGTAGTCCTGCAGTTTCCGGAGAGCCCTGGATATCACACTGAAAGGTGGAAAGCATATAAACTCTTCCCATCCCAATCCAAGGTAAAGGCATTAATGCACATAGCAGATGGGTCTGGCCTCCAAGAAACATAGTCAGGTAACTGAGCATTTATCTGTGTAGTAAAAAGATTGATATCAGGAGTATAAAAACGCTGACAAACCATCCTGAAAAAACACGGCTGTAACATCCTTTCACCATCCATCCTACTGACTCTAGACTCTGTGTCTGCTGTCACATTGTATAAACCCTGTACATGCTGTGCCGACAAAATAACATCCCTAGAAGCAGCCCACTCAAAACACTGTTCTGTAAAAGCATGAAGCGTAGGTTGTGTGCTACCACAACGATCAATACATGCAACCGCAGTGGTGTTGTCAGAGCGAAACCTAATATGAGCCATTCTTATCCCGACAAAGTGACTGCAAGCCCAACAGAATGGCCGTTAACTCCAAAGGGTTTAAGTGATCCAGCTCCTTGTGGGCCCAGTGACCTCCAGTTGTAAAGCCCCCCATCGAAGCACCTCAGCCAGTCAGGCAGGCATCTGTAAACAGCTAACACGTTGGAGAAGAAGAGCGGAGCGACCTCTCCTGAAAAACTACATTAGTCACCCACCAAGTGACTAATTCCCGGGCATGAGCATTTCAAACAACGCAGGAATGATAATCGCCATAGGATCGAGAGAGATCCCTGTTACGAATAATCTCCAGGTACCTGTAATGGAGAGGAGCCAACTCTACAGCAGAGCCAGAAGCCACCGCTAAACCAATAAAAGAGGAGAAGTCTTGTAAAGTGATATCTCTGTTGAAGAGGAGCAAACCTTTTTCCTTGATGCGCTCCCTCCTACAGGAGGGCAAAGTCAAGGAAACAGAGTCAAGAAGCACATCAAGGAATGTAACCCTCTGGGTAGGCTCCAGGACCGACTTCCGCACATTGATGGTGAGACCCAGAGAATGAAAGAAGTGCAAGGCATAGCCCACCTGGGCCCGCAAGTCCTCTTCCGATGAAGCAATAAAAAGACAGTCATCTAAATAACAAACCACAACCATTCCAAGGGACCGAAGGTGGGAGAGGACAGGTTTTAGTAACTTTGTAAAGGTGCGAAGAGCAGAATATAACCCATTCGTTCATTGGATGTAAATTGTTACTTACTTGTTACTTGTTGTCGTTATTTAACAGGTCCCACTCAGCCAATGGCGCTCTGCAGGACCGTTCACGTATGATTTTATCAAAGAGCATATGAATCACGAATAGTCACGTCATCTAGGTTGTAGCACTCAGAGAATAAGTATGTCTTTATTGTGTTAACAACTGACCACGGAGGCCGACCTAACCCTCACCGTTAGATTAAATTTTTATAGGTTAGGTTGAGTTAGATAAAAAGTGATGTTGGAAAGTCTGAACCAAGCAACACAAGAACAATGTCGGGCTCGGCGGGTGTAACACTGTAAATTTACCATTATTTTCATGTTTATATTTGTTATATGTATAAAGTTCAAGTTTTAGACATTGTGCAGGATGGTAGAACACATCTCAGTGACAGGCTAGGTGACAGCAAAGATGATCTGGATGGAAGAATGGCACTCCTCAAAATGGCACTGTACCCAAGTGCCTCCGTAATGGCACTGACGAGGCGTGGTGGTGGGAAGGTTAATGAGCCCCAGCACTGTGTTGGGAGTGCCACCGTAATGATGTTGCAGAGTGCCATCGTAATGGTGCAGCAGTGTCACCGTAATAGTGCAGCAGTAATGGACACAGATATACTAAGTTACTAACACCCTCTCCAGGTACGGGAGAGCGCTCAACTGACGTGAGGGCCTGACACGTGAAGGCGGTGAAGCGCAAGATGGAGGAGGGAGTGTGGAAATATCTACCAATGACCGACTCCTCTTAGCAGACTTATCTAAGTCGTCTTTCTCCAAGCTCCCACGCTTCTTTGCTACCCGAGGACGAAGAAGAGAGACGCCTCACGCCTGGGTGGTGACGTTAAACTGCACAACCAGAGCAATAGAGAGGATCAGATAAACACCATATGTTGTCTCCTTAGGGTGGTAGGAACCAACCCACAGCTCCAAACTGCATAGTAAATAATACATATGGCAGTAAATGCATCCGTAGATCCAGATATCTTTCACCCACAGTCAACTTAGGACTGTATAGGAGAAAGCTTCCCAGGCAAACTTCAACCAGGGAGAAGCGAAGCAGCTGACGTGTTGATGTTGACTGTGGGGAGATAGAATGTGAACTGATGGTGGAATGGTAGTAGAGCGTCTCATTAGGTACCGCTGTGATGTCAGTTAAATATTGTGACGTGAAATTTAAGATTTTCATAATTGACCATGGTGAGCTGAACGTAAGTGGAGAATATAGCTGGTTCACTCCCTCTAACTTCCATGGGGAATAAGTGTAATGCAAGAGACAGGGTATACCGTGCCCATGGCACCTTCAGGCCGTTCATGATTGAATTCTTAGTTAGCTTCTCATACTCTCAGCACGGCTCTCAGGCTTTAAGAAAAGAAGGGGATAGTGGGTTGTGAGAAAGAAAAGACAGATGAAACAAGAGAAATAAAGCTAAAAAGAAAGAAAAAGGTCAAGTGAAAACCGATTGGACCAGAGTCTGAAGTCCAAGGCTTTAGAGGAGACCAAAAGGTTTCCATTACTGCATCAGACTATATTCTTTGATCCCAAAGCTCTCCACAGCGGCAATGAGCTTGGAAATGGAAGGGATATTATAAATGATTGGTCTCCGTTGCTAGTATAAGACATGGTATTTATATACATAAGGTCGATCAACTGGAAAATATGATTATAACATGGATGTTGGATAACATGGGTCACTCAGTAATAATTACCGAATAAGTTTCAAGATCACACTCTTATTTGTTTATTTACTCAAAATCTATTATGTCAGGTTGTGCTAAATATTTTCATGTTGCTATAATTCATTACAATTCTTTCAGCTCCAGATTGACAACTGCTTAAGTGAACTTGAGTCTGGAGATTTTGGAGATGAGGTAAGATTCTCTTTGTACATCAATTTTATGAAATTATCATATAGTGAAAGTGTCACATATTTCAATAATGGTGTGAATTTTCTTGAATATTATTGAAAAATTTATTATAATTGTATTAGACTACACATATTCTTGGGATAAAAAGTGCATGTTTTAGTAAATACTAGAAATGTATTTATACAGTTCTTGTAATTGCCGATCCCCATCAAAATACTCACAGGCATAAAGTACAGGTTTAAACTTTCATTTTCTAAAACTATTGTAGTGTGTTAGATTAGACTTCCCTGACATTTGATGATTATAGTTACTCCAAAATGTTTTGCCACTGAATCTATAAGTTTATGCAATTTCTCGGTTGAAATTTTATCCCAAATTTCATTAATGACTATTTCAATTCGGGATAGGGAGCTGGTGTCTTTATATTGCATTCCTAATTTTATGATCATCTAAATGTTCTCAATTGATAATAATTTTGAAGAATTCGCTGGTCAGTCATAGAAAAAAGGGCACACACGAGTCATGAAGCCTCTATAGGATGGATTTGACTGTATGACATGAAGCATTATCTTGTTGGAACACCTTGGTTTGACATTTATTAAGTGGGATGGGTAGGTAATCACACAGTAGCTCCAGGTACTGGTTCATAGTTTTATTTTCAGGCAACACCTCAATTTCACTAGTACTGTACTTCCGAATCCGACACATACTCTACTATTCATATAAGAACATAAGAACATAAGAAATTAGGAGACTGCAAGAGGCCAGTTAATGACCTATACGAGGCAGTTCCTTGTCCCCTCCCTTGGAATAATCCAATATTTAGCCATCCCACCTGTCATCCCTATCCATACTCTCATCCAGCCGTCTTTTAAAGCTAGCTATTGACTCAGCGCTTACTACGTGTCTATATATAAGTATTTCAGTCCACTTAATGTTCAAGTACAACCTTCAAAACCATTTTTGGTCTTTGTTTTTCTTTGGTTGAATGTTTTATGGAATCATATAAGAATAACATGTTAAAGATTCTACAATGCTTCTTTATGGTTAGAAAGTGAATCGCTGTACCCTTATCTCTGCCTCCTGGCGCATGTAATAAGACAAGTGTACTAGTATTTCAGCACCCCTTTCTCCCTCTCTCTCTTACATGTTCATACTGTAAGTAAACCATATTAACGCACATTAGTATGCCTTGGAAGTTTTTTTTTTTTTTTTTTTTTTAAGGAATATGGGATCTTTCAAAAATGGAAAATAATTTTTAAAATGTTGGAGTTTGAGGTAGATGTCTATATTATTCAAGATAGCATCGACAAATCAGCAAATATTCAAGAGAAAATAGATGATATTGGTGATCCCCAGTGTTGAGATATCCTAGGTCTGCTGCTACAGGCAAAAAATAGATACATATAAATCGAATGACAATTTTGATAACTTATGATGTATCTGGTCCCAGTCACCATTACAGTAGTTATTGTTTCCCAAAACGTTTTTCTTTTACTCTTTAAACCTAGTTTCCCAAGAATTAGAGATAACAATGGTATATGTATCTTCTCAATGTGAAAGTCCTACTGCTACATATAAATCTAAGCACATTTTCCTCAAAACTTGTTTTTAGGGATCTGAGAACCCACTTTGCAAATAAAATACATCCATTTGCTGCAATTCGTTTCAAGCTTGAAGAGTTGTATGTTGCTGAAAACTTAATAGCAAAATGTTGATGTTTTTCGAACTTTATTTTTGCAAATTAAATTTTTTTAATTAGGCGAATTTGTGAAACCTCAAAAAGGGTAAGGCTCGTGATTAAGCAGTGCAATCTTCCAAGAACTCAAGTAAAAAAAATTGTTCTGCAATTGAGAAAAAATTTGATTATATTCCCATACAAGTATTAATCTTATTTAATTCTTGATATTCCACCAATTCAGTGACATATCTTAATAATTGAGCAAGGAAAATATAATTGTTTTAAAGAAATTTACTTATTGGCAAATTTCTATAGATTTTCACAAACCAAGTTTATACTCGAACCGTAGCAATCTACAACCTATTCCATACAATCTTTATACAGTCAACAGTTCCTCGCCATCAATTCTATCTTAAAACTTGTTCTAAATCCATGAATGCCCAAAACACATATGTGTTTTGGGTACAGAGGGAACTATTTGTGAAGTAATTCTAGAAGGGGGGCAGGGGGAGATGCATTGATCAGTTGTTTGCTGTGGGATAGGTGTGTGAAAAATATTGAACAAAAAGGTAGGAATATTCCTTCATTTTTGTTCAATATTTTTCACACACCTATCCCACAGCAAACAACTGATCAATGCATCTCCCCCTGCTCCCCTTCTAGAATTACTTCACAAATAGTTCCCTCTGTACTCTTTCTGATTCTCCTTATCATACACCTACCATACTAACAGGGAGGCGGTGGTGTAGTGGTCTAGCGGTTAGGTATGCGAGCCTAGGGTCCCGGGTTTGAATCCTCGTTATTCCCTGACCACTTTTCATTCTTTGGTATTAACGCCGAATGGTCAAAGACTACCCAAATTGCTGTCATACTGTCCTCAGACGGGACTTACAATGTAATATGCATCTAAAGCTGTAGTAGCAATTAGCCTCGCACGTTCTCAATATATGCACAAGAGAACATAAACACTTGAGGTGTCACTATAAGAATCTGAAAATCTACGCCAAATAACAGGTGAGGCAAGTCCATCTGTGTCTCCATAAGCCTACTGGTGCCAACGGTTAATGATAGAGAAAAAACAATACTTACCTAATTATACACTTTACCTACAACACTCAATTGACTTATACTCCTTATATTAGTGCATTAATACTTATCACTTTTTCCTATATATAAATGAACTACACATGCACTCTTCCAGTCAACTTGTAACATATTGCTCATGAAGCACACATTAAAAAATCTTACTAACTACTCAACAACAGTCACTCCGCCACTTTTCAAATATTCTACTGCACGCTAGATGTGGGAAATCAAGATAAGTAAAAAAGAGATAGAAGAAATGATGAAGGAATTGGATGAAAGAAAAGCTATAGGACCAGATGGAGTATCAGGATACATATTGTAGACAAGAAATGGCTGAACCAATTCATGATATAATTGAGTGTTCTATTAAAACAGGAAAAGTCCGTAAAGAGTGGAAAAGAGATCATATAATGCTTATTTACAAGAATGGAAACAAAGAAGAACCACTTAATTATAGACCAGTGTCATTGACCAGCATAGTATGCAAAATATGAGAGAAGATCATCAAGAAACAATGCACTGATTACTTAAAAAGAGAAGGAATAATATCAGATAGAGAATTTGGATTCAGAACAGGAAGATCGTGTGTCACTAGCTAATTAAGTTTTTATTCAAGAGTAATAGATATAACACAAGAAAGAGATGGAAGGGCGGATTGCATATATTTAGACTTAAAAAAAGGCATTTGACAAGGTTCCGCACAGGAAATAACTATGGAAGTTGGAACACATTGGAGGATTAAAAGAACTGGATGGAAAACTACCTGAAAGGGAGGGAAATGAGAACAGTAGTAAAGGATGAAAAATCTGAATGGAGATAAGTGAAAAGTGGGATACCACAGGGATCAGTTTTGGCACCAATAATGTTTTCAATATATATAAATGACATGACAGAAGGAGTAAGCAGTTATAAGTCTATTTGCAGATAATGCAAAATTACAAAGAAAGATAGAAAACCACAATGATTGTGCGGAGCTGCAGAATGATATAAACAAGATATATGAATGGAGCAAGACATGGGAAATGGAATTTAATGCAAAAAAAATGCCATGTATTGGAAATACAGGAGAAAGAGGTGACTTAATCACAATATATAAATTGATTAATAACCTGGAGGAAACAGATAGAAAAGACCTAATATTAAGAAGAAAAGGAGAGGCTAAAAATTTGAGGGGACATAAGAAAATACTGCATAAAGGAATTTGCTTGAAAGATACAAAGAAGTATAGATACTTGGAATGGACTGAAGGAAGAAGTGATAATGGCAAAGAATGTACATCAACTGAAGGAAAAACTAGACAAATATAGTACGGAGATAGAACCACACGTGTAGCTCAGGCCCTGTATACTACAACTAGGTAAATAACTTCATAAAGATATATTTTTGAAAACTACAAAGATTACTCTTTTGGAGAAAAGTAACTTAAGTAATATTTTTTTTCGTTGATAACATATATTGGAAAATATAAACACATCTCATGCTGTAAAAAAAAAAGAAGAAATATTTGATATGATGCTTTAATTAAAAGGCTTATGAATAGTTACCAGCTTTGATGTCTTTTTCTTAATCTTTAAGTGCAAAAAGTAATCATGAAAAAATCTTTTCAACCCCTGATTATGATGCAACAAACGCAAATAACTTATTTGGAACATCTAATAATTTTCTTTTAAATCAGTAACAAGATCTTGCCACCATGCAAGGGGTAAGAGGGATTCCACAATATTTTTTCCAAAATAACGTTCATCAAATTGTGCACTTCTCCCATGGAATGACATGAATGTTGGAAGAAAATGTAGATGACATTGACAAACATACTGCTCTGCAATGTCTGATTCATAGTGCATTTCAAATTATATATAATTCTTGACAGGAAACGGACTGCGAGGATTCTCTCTCCCTTTACAACATTTTGGGATCCTGCCTTTTCTACAAGGTGAGTTATCATCAACATTTCCTTTGTTATTTTAATGTTGAGAAATATTTTGTAAAACTATTAATATTCATGGATAAATTAATTCTATATAAAGTTTCCCATTTATTACCTAAAGGATTTTTTGTCTTGCCAAGAAAACCTTACTGCTGCTCTTTATATTTGTTTATGTTTTCTTGACTGCTTCCTTACAGTGTTGTTGATTATGACAGTCATAGTTATTGAAAAAAAAACTTACTTTTTTCACAAAAGAAAATACAACTCAATTATAAAAAAAAAATTCTGATTTTAAATAAAGATCAATAGAAAAAATTAAAAATACTTCTCAATATGACATATCAAAATTCATCTTAGACAGAATAAAGTTGAAAATATAGAAATAAACGGAAACTTGTGCATTTAATAATAATGATAGAAAATTTAAGGTCCATGCTTTTGAACACTAGTTTTCTTGAGAAATAAATGAACAATGTGTGTCAATATTATTTCAACAAGTAAGCTATCTCCAGTATATTTCAGTATTCCTCACAGTAATAGTCACAACAGAATATTAAATAATGGACTTTTACAATACAAAAAACAAAAGTTACTTATATAAATTTTGGGTAGAAAGACAACTAGCATTCGGAAACAACTGAAAAATCTAAGTCCTCGAGTGATAATCCAAGAGAAAACTAGTTAGCTAAAGTGAGTGAAAGATTGTAGTAGAATGCCATCCAAGATCTACATACAGAGTTTGCCATTCCAATTTTTTTTAGGTTGATGATTAACTGTCTTTCTTCATGCAACACTCCATTGTACTTGCTATATATAACCCTATTGTTTAATTTGTTCAGGGTCTTTTAGTCGCATCACACTTGTCTTCTGAGGAGATGCGTCTCGTGTGGCTCCTCACTTCTCACCATGGATTGCTCTCTCTCACGGCTCTGGAATCCGTGAGTCAGCTAGTGGGATGGAGACATGTCTACCTTCCAGGAGAACCCAGCCAGGATGCCTCCTCCCCTGCTGCTCACTATCTTTTGCTGTCTGCCATGGTAAGTATAATTGAAGCCATGCTGACAGCATCACCATGATTCAACAGTACCTTAGTGTTCGTATATCACCAGTACAGCTTTCTTAATTCTTTTATGGGAAGTATATCTGTGGTGTGGATTGCCCTACGGTTTATAAAAGGTGACAAAGGGGAACTCAGCAAGGGGTCTGGGAAGCCCTTTCTCTATATACTCTCCTACAAAAAGATGAGGCACACAGAGGGGAGGTGAGAGTAATATTTCCATGATAGGTTTGTAATTACTCATTTCACTTCTATTGCCCTTTTTGTAAATAGGTATGACAATTGCACATTTAAATATTGCAGGGAATTTACCATTTTCAACCGATTGGTTGAAGAGAAAGAGGACAATGGGAGGACAAGATGTTCTTTATTAGCTTTTAAGAGGGAGACTGAAATTTCATAAATGTTACCCATTTTGTTATTGAGAGAATTGATAACTTTTACTACATCATGAGGGAGAACTGTCGGAACTACCATGGAGGAAGAGTTAATCTCCTCTGAGGTGTGTCAGGGGGTCAATATCAGATGGAGGAAGGTTCCTGTCAAGACGGCGTGCAATGTTGGTGTAAAAGTATTAAGCGATGCTGCAATTTCTTTTGGATTCGTAATTTTGCAATTTTTATAAATAATGTGATCTATCTGGTTGTTTTTATGATGTTTGTGGTATAGTTGATTTCTAGTTTTCCAGACTTTTTTAGTTTCAATTTTAAAATTTGTAAAGATATTTATATAATACGATGTCTTAGCATTTTTTATAATACGATTAAGCATATTACAGTATTGTTTGTATAGGTCCTCAGGAATTGCTCCAACTTTAAAATCTTTATATACGTAGTTTGTTTTTAGTATGGATAGAATTTATAACAGCCGAAGTTATCCACGGATTATTCAACCTTTATTGAGTAATCAATTTAGTTTTAATGGGAAAGCATTCATGATGTAGTTCATTAATTTTGTCTACAAAATTATTACAATTAACATTTACATTATTTGAAATCAATAACGTATCCCACTGTAAGTTGCGTAGTTTGTCTGAGAAAGTAATTTTATTACAATGAGACATATCCCGATATTCTACCTTATGGAGTTTACTAGAAGTTTGGGGTAAAATAGACATATTAATAAAAATTGGTCAATGATCAGAGATGGGAAAATATAGAATGCTAGAAGTAAAGTTATTGGGGAAATTTGTGTACACGTGATCCAAAAGAAAAGGTTCGCCTAAATTAATGTTATCTGGAAATCTTGTTGGTCTTGCTATATGAGGAAAAAAGTTAATGATCTGTAAGCAAGCTATAAAGTTGTTGGTGGGGGTGTGTGAGTCATGCTCAAGGAGGCTAATATTTAGGTCACCAATTACTATTACTTTACTTTTCCTAATGTTTTTTTAAACAATGTACAGTAAACCTTCTATAAATCGGATATGCATAAATCAGATATCGGATAAATCGGACTCTATATAGCGACCGGATTATTTTTATCTAAATCGGACGGCGGGGATATGTGCGATGGACATCCAGTATAGTTTCCCGCCAAACCAACTACCCACGCTGACGCACGTTGCTTCTCGGTCAATTTACGTTGTGTCGCCCTACCGATCAGACGTACGGTCATTTGGTCGATCCTCACTTGTATTATTTGCTGCCCTATTTGTACTTTGTGATAGCATCCAAAGCTAGTGCTGTGCTGTGCTGTGTTTTAGTGATTTTGCGTGTGTAATAGGATAAATCGGATCCTCTGATATTTCGACAAGGTGTACCCCCCAATTGATCCGATTTATAGAGGGTTTACTGTATACAGTAAATTTGAAAATTCTTTGACTGCAATATGTTTACTGTTTGGCCTATAGATGCTGCAAATAATGTAATATAATGATGATGCATTTATTTTAATGGTATTAATTTCAATATGTTCATTAATAATAGTTAATTCATCAATTTGCTCCTAGTGTATGTTATTCGCAACGAATACAGATACTCCTCCCTGTGGTCTGGTTTGTCTCACAAAATGGAAGGAACAGTAGTTATCAAGGTGAAAGAGGTGCTTATTATTATTAGTTGGCCACGTTTCAGTGACGGCAAGAACATCTTGGGGTGAGAAAAGTGTTTCAAGGAAGGCTGTGATTCTGTTAACGTGAATTCATGTGCATGATGTTGACTTTATCAGAGATTTGGGAAATTAACTTGTTGTATGCAGTTATATTATGATATTTGTAAATATTTTCATAATCATTATGCCCATGCATTTCATTGATGATGTCTAAGGCAATATCAGGAGTGTCAATATTAGCATTTTGATTTTCGTTGAAGAGAGTGTTGTATAAGTTGTACATGTGCTGGAGTGAGTGCTGCTGCTGTGCTAAGGTGATGCAGCGAGCTGAGCCGGGCAGGCCAGTGATAAAGTGGGACAAAATTTTATGGGTTTAAGACATGAATGTTTATAAGAAATATTTGACTATGCTTCAGAGTCATACATTATGAAGTAATGCAAGAAGAATTTATACATATATATATATATATATATATATATATATATATATATATATATATATATATATATATATATATATATATATATATATATATATATATATACATTATATATATGTTATAATAAATTTAAGCAAGGACAATAGTAATACTGTTTCAAACAATAGTAATATAACAATAGTAATATTAATAAAAATTATAAAATTATAATAATAATAATAATAATATTAATTAGTATTTTAACAATATTTATAATTGTGTAGAGAATAATCGAATAGGTTTATTAGTAGTAGCAGTAGAAGCAATAGAACTGAAGAATGGTCACATCTTTTGCTACATAGAACAAAATACAAGACAGAACAAGACAAGACAGTTGGCTTTTTAGTTAACAAAGAAAGAACTACCAAGACATTTTGAAAATTTCTATAGTGTAAGTGAGTGAGTTGCAGACTTAACAATCAAATTAAACAACAGGCATAAAATGAAAATCAACATCAGCTTACGATGAGGTGGAAATATTTTATGAAGATGTAGAATCAGCTATGGAATTGCAAAATACTCAGTATTCATTCATAATCAGTGACTTTAATGTAAAGGTCGGAAAAAAGAGTGTAGGAAGGACTGCACTAGGGAACTTTGGAAAAGATACTCAAAATGATAGAGCTGAGATGCTCATAGGATTTGCAGAAAGGAATAATTTAAAGATGATGAACACATTCTTTGCAAGCAAGCAAAGCAAAGCAAGCTTGGATGGTTAAACTAAAAAATCAATTTCATTCTTACTAACAGACTTAACACAATAAAGAATGTGACAGTATTAAATAAATCAAAGTCAAGTGACCACTAAATCTAAAGTAACGCTAGACTTAAAGAGAAAATTTGAGAAGTTATTTAGAATAAAGAAGCCAAATATCCCAACTATCAAAGAGAACTGAGATGAGTAACAGAACAAGTATTTACAACTAGTAGATGAGGTGAATGGAGACATTTAGAGATTAAATAACAACCTAACCAATATAATCTTAGAATAAACATTAGAAGTAGGTGGGAAGACACTCAATGAATTCAATGTAAATTGGATCAATATGTTCCTGAACCCCAGATAAGTATTTATCTAAACTTATACCACAGTACTTTGTGCACAAGTTCTTTCACAAAACATAATGAAATTCATTAAATCTAAAGCAAAAAAGATAGACATGATTCGAAACTGATGAAATATAGTTAAAAACTTTTCTAATTTAATTTTAACATATCTGTACGGTGGAAAGTTGACAGTATAAGTGGAAGGTGGTGAGGAAGGAGAGAGATGTTAATGTTTGGAAAGGGAGTCCCCTTCCATAAAAAACTTCAGCCCTGCATTCAGTAGGATGAGATCTCCCCAACCCACCTGGCTGCTACGAAACACTTCATAGCAAAATGGGCTGAGCTATGTGTACCATCTCCCACTCGCAATTCTACTCTCGAAGGTGAATTTGCATTCCTTGCGTAGGGATAAATGTTTGTAAACAAAGATGAGCAAGATGGCAGCGGATATTATTGTCTTCTTAAAACTGTATTTCCTGTGGCTACAATTACTGCAACCTCTATTGCAGGTTAGTCAGCAAGTATTATTGTAACGATAAGGTCAACCACAGGGAATTCAAAGGGAACCACCAGTGACCGATCGACTAATTGTCGTTTTCTCCATAGGCTACATGTATCGCATAGAACGATTTCACATAGAACGATGTCTCTATCAATCTATAGTGGAAAGACAGTGGTGCAGTGGTCAGCGTTCGGGCATGGGAGCCTAGGGTCCCAGGTTTGAATCCCCGATATCCGCTGACCACTTTTCAATATTTGAAATCATCGCCGAGTGGCCAAAGACTACCCAAATTGCTGCCATATTGTCCTCAGACAGGACTTACAACGTTAATATGCATTTGAGGCTGTAATAATAATAAGCCTCACATATTCTCAACATATTCAAGAGAGAACATAAACATTCGAGGCGTCACTATAAAAATTTTAAAACCTACGCCAAATAACAGGCAAGGTCCGTGATGCTTAAGCTGTTTACTGGGGAGGAACTGCTGTGGTCGAGCACCACAGTAGTGCAGCGGTGATTCACCATGGCTGTGAGGCATAGACCTCTAAACAAAACCTAGTAAAGAACCTAGTAAAGATATAGAAAAAAGTATATATATATATATATATATATATATATATATATATATATATATATATATATATATATATATATATACCGTATATACCGTATATACCGGACTATAAGGCAGCTGGTTATATAAGAGGACCCCCAATTTTTGAGGAAATAAATTTGGTTTTGAGCTATTATCGCTATATTAGATGACCCCTTTACCAAGCCTCACTGGCTTGGTTGGCAGCTCCCTCACAATAACTTCTGCCATCGATTTCAAAATACACCTGTCCTTAATTTATTACTCCAACAATTACTTCCAACACTATTTGCACAAGATGTAAGTAGTTAAAGAAATTAAAAACCAACATATTGTACGTATATTACTTTTACTAAACAATAGTCTGAATTTTTCAAAATGTAAAGAAACATTGGTTGGTGGTTCCATAACTAGGGTAGTGCTACTGGCTAGCTGAAGTGGTGGTAGTCAGGCAGTGGTATTCTGGATAATGCTACAATGGAAGGACTGGCTCACACCTTGTCACGTAGCTTTAATTTTTTAATGTGATTAGCTGCGAAGGCTATGATTGGCTAGCTTAACATTAACAGTATTTATCGGCGTCAAGATTTCTGTGAATCAGCAACTGATTGGCGGACCGGCCTGTGTTTACAGTTTACAGTCAGTAAACATTCGACACCCAT
>JAXIVD010003062.1:47500-50227 GCA_036785275.1 Cancer borealis
GATATATTTTTACTTATTATGCCTCTTATTATGTCATTTAAGAAGTGTCTCATAGATTTTAGTGATCATGAATGGAAAAAGTCTTATTATACTACATGAAAGTAATTGAAGCAGTATTCTGAGTTTTCTTTCAACAATCTGATCATTTAGTTTTCTTAATTAATAGTATTCATTCTTTGGATCTTAATTTCTTTCATAAGTGGATTTGAATTTCTTGGTTCACAAAAATATGTCTGTAATATATTTATTACATGCTTGGAATAAAGTATCTATGTTGTGAGACAATGCTAAGTTATACCAGCAGCATGTGATTCCAGTCTTGATGAAGGTGCTGGGCCAGACCCTTTCTTAGTGGACCAAGTAGAAGCTTCACTTTATCATCTTCATTCACTTCACATCAATACTGCATGTGAGGAGAGGTAAATATAAGTTTTTTCTTTGAATCTTTGAAGTTGTACCGCATTATTAGCTCAAAAACAAAATAAAAAATACCCTTGAAAAATTGATTACTAAAGCGAGTTTATTTCACTGCTATTTTACAGCATGACCAATGGTGGGATCGACACCATATCTGCTGATGACAGATTTGGAGAAGGGACTCCCAGCAAGAGGTCTAAGGAGAGAACAGATAGTGTGGAAGGTACTAAAGTGTTTTTTTTTTTCATAGAAATCTGGTAAAGCAATTTGGATGAGAGTATGGATAGGGATGACAGTTGGGATGGCTAAATATTGGATTATTCCAAGGGTGGGGGACAAGGAACTGCCTCGTGTAGGTCATTAACTGGCCTCTTGCAGTCTCCTCATTTCTTATGTTCTTATGTAAAGGAATAACCTTAAAGAAAGATGATGGAGATTGTCTGCCACTACATGTGTATGTTTTTTGAGAAAATATGATTTTTTAGAAAGTATTTCTTTAGTTTGTACAACTTTTCTGTACTGTATTACACAATTTTAGAACAAAATTCACAAAAATTGAATAAATCTATATCTATCTATATACCATGCTATTTTCCACCTAAAGGTGGGTAGTCAAGATAAGGCATTCAAGGAGACATTACTCTCCCCTCTCTGTCTACACCTTGTTTCTTTGTTGGAGAG
Organism: Cancer borealis; assembly: GCA_036785275.1. Lineage (NCBI taxonomy): Eukaryota > Metazoa > Arthropoda > Malacostraca > Decapoda > Cancridae > Cancer > Cancer borealis. The sequence goes on from JAXIVD010003062.1 coordinate 48,599, forward strand.
TATACTGAACAGAGACTTCCCAGACCCCTCGCTCCGTCATTATTGTAGATTAAGGTGGTAGAATTCTTGTAGACCCAACCACAGGGCTATATATACTTGGCTTATATTCCTATTGAATTAGGGTAGCCAAGACAATGCATTTTAGGTTTAGGGAGACTCTACTCTCTCCTTCCTCTCTGCACCCTGTCTTTTCGTAGGAAAGAATACAGAGGAGGGGGTTCCTAGATCCCTTCCTCCGAAATTTAATAATTATGGCTAATTTTCTGAGCACTCCTATCCCCTACAATATGCTTTGCACAAGGCCTTGTTCCCCAGTTTATGTAGAAACCGTAAATACGTGTGTTGTTTTTGCTAAAATTAATAAAAACAAATTTGCTCCTGCAACACAATAATTTGTATCTACAGATTGATTGTCGATTATACTGTGACCGATGTAGTAGTTTGAATGTGTGAAGGCCACAGCAGGCCTAAGTGTGAAAAAGAATTGTATGCGTGTTCCTTATTCAAGTTTTCCTTTGCATAGTTGCTCTGTCTTATACCAATTGGCATCCATTTCATCTCATCTCCAATTTATATCTTGACAACAAAATTATATCTAATGCTCGCACATTCACTCAAACCATGACATCCAGCCGCTCTCCCCACCCCACCCCTTCCTCCTACACATAGGAGGAAGATCATGTATAACGACATTACTGAGCTTTTACTCCAGAGTGATTGATGTGACACAAGAAAAGAGGGGTGGATTGATTGTCTGGACATCATGAAGGCTTGTGGCAAGGTACCTGACAAGAGACTATTCTGGAAACTAGAAAATGTAGGAGGATTGAAAGATGGTTTGCTGAAAGAGATGGAAGACTTTTTGAACAACAGAGAAATGAGAATGCTGTCGACCCTCGATTTAACGGACTAATGCGGAGGGAGCCTTGTCCGTTAGTGTAAAAAATCCGTTGCTTGGTTAAAGGCCATAACATGGCAATCCAGAAAAAAATTCTAAGGTAAAATGTATAACTTTTGGGCAATAAAATACAAAAACCTTATATAACCGAACCAAACCTAACATAAATCTATCCATAACTTAACGTAACCTAACCATAACCTAACCTAACCTAACATAATTAACCCGTTAAGTCCGAGCGAAGGTTTTGTGCCCAGATCCGACTTAATTGAGAAAATATTGAGTCGTACAGAATTCCATGCAAACATTTTTATCATCAAGATACATGTCAAGCGCACTTAGTCGTAAAATATTTCGGTAATACTCACGTTATTTTTGCCACAATAATGCTAGGAAGTTGGAATGTTGGCGCGAGTTGGCAGTCCCCGCCCCACTTTTCCCACTCATTATTTTCACTTATTATTTATTTCTAGTAGTTTTATCATATATACAGACTCATAATAACTTATTTCACAGCCATACTATTCACTGTACTATATAAGTATTTACCTTACATTATTTATATATGCATACCGTAAACCCTCTATAAATCGGATCAATTGGGGGGGGAACCCCTTGTCGATATATCCGAAGATCCAATATATCCGATTTATCCTGCTACACACACAAAATCACTAAAACACTTTTTAGCATCCAAACTTAATAGATAATAATTGTATTTTTAAACTTAC
>JAXIVD010003063.1:0-35000 GCA_036785275.1 Cancer borealis
GATCTGAACTCTACTAGATAACCTGTTTGTGTGAGGAGAGAGAGAGAAAGGAAGAGAAGAAGAGAGAGAGAGATGAGGAGAGAGAGGAGGAGAGAGAGAGAGAGAGGAGAGAGAGAGAGAATTAGAGAATTAGAGAATTATCGTTCCCTAATTTCATCTTCTCAATGGTTCTGGAATGCATGTATAGTTTTACACACCACACACACACACACACACACACACACACACACACACACAAGAAACCATTCACGATTCAACTAACTGAGGCATGTGTGTGTGTATGTGTGTATGTGTGTCCCCTCCTTCACTTTAAAGGCCTTCATCCCTGCCCTTTTTATGGAGCAAATTGGGTCTTAGGGCCTCTCAGGGGGCTTAAGCAGGACCCAACCCACTCCTCATTGCCTTTAACAAGCTACAGCTGGTGTGTGTTGTGTGTGTGTGTGTGTTGGAATCGTAGTAGTAATAGTAGTGGTAGTAGTAGTAGTAAAAGAGGTGGTGATAGTAGTAGGAGGAGGAGGAGGAGGAGGAGGAAGAAGAGCAAAGGAGGAGGTGGTGGTGATGGTTGAAGAAGATGAGGAATTTTAAGAGGAGGAGAAGGAATGAGACTTTAATTTGGGGAAAGGACGGATGAAAAAATGAGGACAAATGGTGATGATATGAAGGTGGTAGTGTTTGTGGTAGTCGTGATGTGTTGTGATGTAGTAGTGGTGGTGGTGGGAAACTGTTTAGTCATTATTGAAGGAGATAAGTCATGATGATGGTGGTGACATAAATAGTTAGCTGATAAGAGATAGTTGTGTTAGTAGTAATAGAATGATTGTTATAGTGTGGTGGTGGTGGTTTATGAAAGGTAGTGTTAATATTCATAAAATTACGTTATTCTATATTTACTTAATTATTTTCTGTATGTATTTTTTTATATTGCTGTATACTTATCATGTTTATTTTTTTTATGTCTTCATTCATTATTTCGTTTTTCTTTTTCATGTACAATTCAACTATTTTCCACTATCACACTAATTTTACGCTGTGGCTTCACAAAATTCAATCCAATTATTCCACACATGTTCGTTATTCTATCATATTATTCCACATTTATTATTTTTCTTTACCCTCTTCGTATTATTTAATGTAGATTCTTTAAATTTCTTTCTGATTTGTTAATTCGACAGTCATTTTTTGCGCAATTTATTCAAGTCACTCCCTATTCAGCCGTCTTTATGACCTGCTTAAGACGTTATTCTAAGCTTTATATTTATATGATGTTACTCCACACTCCTATACGTCATTCTTATTGGTGCATCCACTTTCATATCCACTTTCTTCATGTACATAATTTCATTCCACTGCCACTATTCCAAGTTTTCATTTTATTTAACCTCATTCCACTATTTATTCCAATATTAATTCCACTTTTATTCTACATATAAAAATAACTCCATTACTCGTTCCATCCACATATTGCCCAATTCCTGGTTCATTCCAAGTGTTTATATAACCTCATTCTACCTCATTATGGTAACTCACTCGCCTCGTTCATCCACATTTGCTGCATTCCGCTGTCATCCACTGCCTAAAAGGTCATTCATTCCACTCGTCCACCAATGCATGAAATGTATAACTTCCCTCTTCCGTTTTTTGAAAATTCCTGACGGTCACACAGTCGTTTTTTGCATTATTATTATTATTATTATTATTGTTGTTGTTGTTGTTATTATTGTTATTTCATGTGCGTGTGTGTGTATGCCAGTAGGTTATCAGTGATCTGCTGGGGTGTAAAGAGAGAGAGAGAGAGAGAGAGAGAGAGAGAGAGAGAGAGAGAGAGAGAGAGAGAGAGAGAGAGAGTCATATATGAAAGAAATAAAGATGATGAAAATAAAGATAACAAAAAAGTCTGAAATTGAGAGGGAGTGAAATGAGGGAAGTGGAGAGAAAAAAAGAGAGGGAGAGGGAGGGAAAAATTACATAGGAGAACGAAGGTAGAGAGAGAGAGAGAGAGAGAGAGAGAGAGAGAGAGAGAGAGAGAGAGAGAGAGAGAGAGAGAGAAGAGAGGAGGGAGGGAGGGAGGGAGGGAGGGAGAGAGAGAGAGTTACGTTCCACTTCTCACACTCATACACACACACACACACACATACAACACATCAACACACACACACACACACACACACACACACGCACGCGCGCACACCACACACACACACACACACACACACACACACACACACAACACATTCCACACAAACCTTAGAACTTCCGATTGGCCATATGACTGTGTGTGTGTGTGTGTGTGTGTGTGTGTGTGTGTGTGTGTGTGTGTGTGTGTGTGTGTGTGAGAGAGAGAGAGAGAGTCAGTCTGATAGTCTTCTGATTGAGTACATGTGTACGTGAGGAGGAAGAAGAGGAGGAGGAGGAGGTGAGGGTTAATGCAAGAGGAAGAGGAAGAGAGAAGGAAGAAATGATGATGATTAGTGAAAGAGGAATAAGGGGAACGTACAAAAAAATATATACAGTAAAATGGGGGAAGATAAGAGAAGAAAGAGTAAAGAAATAAAAGGAGGAAGAGGAGAGAAAAATGAAGACAGAAAGCTTAGAAGAGGAGGGAGGAGGGGAGGAAGCCAAGGGCAATTGAAGATGCTTATGGGAGGAGGTGGAGGAGGTAGTCTGGGGAGATAGTGGAGGAATTGAGGACGAGTAGGAGGTGTGGGGTGGAGAGAGTGGGAGGTACTGAAGGAAAGAGACATTAAGGTTAGGAATGTAGGTCATGGCGTCTGTACTTAATGAATTATTTAGATACATATACACACACATACATACATACATACACAGGCACACACGCACGCACATAAACACTTCTTCCCTCGCTGTCTCTGTCTGGCTTTCTCTCTCTCTCTCTCTCTCTCTCTCTCTCTCTCTCTCTCTCTCTCTCTCTCTCTCTCTCTCTCTCTCTCTCTCTCTCTCTCTCATAACAAATGCAAACGAAACAACAAACGAACCCCACCTGTACACACACACACACCACACACACACACACACACACACACACACACACACACACACACACACACACACACACACACACACACACACACCATACGTGAAGTACACTCACACATACACATACATACACACACACTTGAGACTCGCTTTCACTGACTCTACATGTACACATTGATTATTGTCCTTCACTCACCTGTCAATGTGTGTGTGTGTGTGTGTGTGTGTGTGTCTGTGTCTGTGTCTGTGTATGGTAGCGAAGGTGTTGAAAGTATTGTGCGTTCATACTACTACTACTACTACTACTAATAATAATAATAATAATGATAACGAACTATTTATTAACCAAACAAAAATAAATGAAAGTGTAGAGAGTGTATTTAAACTTACAGTGAAACAAAAACAAATACAAACAAACAAACATTAATGAAATACTCTTATTAATTAAATGAATGAATGACAGAGAATGGAAAGGAAGAGAAAACACACATTCTAATTACTCCTCCTCCTCCTCCTTCTTCCTTATTCTTAAGTAACTCTCTCTTCTCTTCTCTTCCTATTATTCTAGATTCTCCTCCTCCTCATCTTTATTCAAACATCCCTCTATTACATCTTCCTTTACTATTATCACCCTCCTCCTCCTCCTCCTTCTTCTATTTTCTCTTTCGTTTCTTCAAGATTTTCCTACTATTACATCTTTACTCATTCCTCCTCCTCCTCCTCCTCCTCCTCCTCCTCCTCCTCCTCCTCCTCCTCCTCCTCCTCCTCCTCCTCCTCCTCCTCCATGGTTAAACGTAAAAAGTGGCGTACCACAGGGTTCAGTACTTGGCCCTATTTTGTTTCTGGTATATGTTAATGACATAGATGATGGGATCTCATGCAAAATAATCAAAATTCGCTGACGATACGAAAATTGCCAGTAAAGTAACTTCGACAAGTGACAGAGAAGTCTTACAATCAGACCTTGATCGACTAACGTCTTGGGCCAATAAATGGCAAATGAAATTTAACGTTGATAAATGTAAGGTACTACATATCGGAAGAAATAAAGATCACGTTCAGTACCAAATTAATGGAAAACTACTTTTCTGCAGTGAACAAGGATAAAGATCTAGGAATCACAATATCAAACGATTTAAAACCCAGTCAGCATTGCTCAGAGGTAGTTAAAACCGCTAACAGATTGGTCGGCTTTATTGGGCGTACTTTCGAAAATAAATCAGAAAAAGTCATATTAAAACTGCATAATTCACTAGTACGACCTCATCTTGAATATTGCGTACAGTTCTGGTCCCCATATTACAGAAAGGACATTGACAAACTGGAAAGAGTCCAGCGTAGAATAACGAAAATGATTCCAAGGCTGAGAAATAAACCTTATGAAGAAAGACTTAAAGAATTAAACTTATTCAGCCTCGAAAAAACAAAGGATGAGAGGAGATTTAATTGAAATGTTCAAGATAATTAAAGGATTTGATAATATCAATGCAGAAGATTACATTACTTTTGATCGATCAAATATAACAAGAAGACGTCATACTTTAAGATTACTGGTAAAAGATTCACATCAAAACGAAGCCAAACATTTCTTTTTCAATCGGATCGTTAACGTTTGGAACTCCCTGCCCGCCAATGTCGTCGACAGTAAAACAATTAATACATTCAAAAATAGACTGGACAAATACTTAGAAGCCAATCCGCAACTAAAACATTATTCGTCAACATAGGAAACTTTGAGCAAGTTCCTTCTAATGTACAGTAATTACAAAATCTCGATTCGGAAGGACCGTCGCTAGGGGCCTGACATCGCTTGCCAGGAAGTAGTGTTAGTGACAGTAGTAATAGGCTAAGTCTAATCTAATTCCACGCATTTATTTATTTATTTTTACTTATATTGCATGGTTGGCCTTCCTCTCCTGCCAGTCGTGGCTGGTGGGAGAATCCCCTCACCCTTACTATCCTATATCCTTCACCCCAGATTAGATAGTGTAGTCTAGTTTATCACAAACAGCCTCGTAAGGGCCAGTAGGCCTGTTGCTGTTTGTTCTTCCTATGTGTTCCTATGTGTTCCTCTCGTGTGTAGCGTTGGCGTGGTCTGTGTGTGTGTGTGTGTGTGTGTGTGTGTGTGTGTGTGTGTGTGTGTGTGTAATCAATATCACATGTGTCAATTTGTTTTTGTATATTTAACATTTTCTTTTCGTTTTTGTAACATTTGTTTTTCTTCTTCCTCAGATTGCAGATGTGTTGATGGAGATGACAAGGACAGGAAGGCACGCTGCACACCCTTGTCAGTATTATTATTATTATTATTATTATTATTATTATTATTATTTTTTTTTTTTTTTATCATTGTCATCATTATTATATTTTATCATAATCCCTGAACCGGACTGAGCGAGTTATTTGCTTGTTCTTCTCTCTCTCTCTCTCTCTCTCTCTCTCTCTCTCTCTCTCTCTCTCTCTCTCTCTCTCTCTCTCTCTCTCTCTCTCTCTCTCTCTTCTCTCTCTCCTTCCTTGCTTATGTCAAAATGAGCAAGTAATATGCGCGTATGTGTGTGTTTATGTGAGTGTGCGTGTTTGTGTGTGTGTGTGTGTGTGTGTGTGTGTGTGTGTGTGTGTGTGTGTGTGTGTGTGTGTGTGTTGACGGTGCTAACCTTGCTGACAGGCACGAGGGGGGTGGCTAAGGGGTAAGGGGAGTGAGGCAGGGGATGTAGGGTAGGTAATGGGGGGGGGGGGGGCTACCTGCCTCCACAAAGCCCCCTTTTTCTTACCTGTAATTAAGTAGACCCAAGACCCAAGACCAAGGAGAGAAAGTACCCTGTCAAGGCTCCTGTCCCCTCCACCTCCTCCTCCCTCCTCCTCCTCCTCCTCCTCCTCCTCCTCTTCGTCCCCTGCCTTGCATTCCCCACTTCCTCTCCTCTGCATCTGTCTCTCTCCCTCCCCTTCGCCCTTCCTTCTCCCCCCTTATGCCCCTTTAATCTCTCCCCTTCAAAGTCTCTTCCTTCCACCCTCCACGCAAAATTCTCTCTCTCTCTCTCTCTCTCTCTCTCTCTCTCTCTCTCTCTCTCTCTCTCTCTCTCTCTCTCTCTCTCTCTCTCTCTCTCTCTCTCTCTCTCTCTCTCAAATAAGGAAAATTTTGAAGAATGTATTAAGCTATATTTTTTCCCTATTTTATCTTTCTTAGAATTCTCGTTAAGAAGAAAGAGAGAGAGAGAGAGAGAGAGAGAGAGAGGAGAGAGAGAGAGAGAGAGAGAGAGAGAGAGAGAGAGAGAGAGAGAGAGAAGAGATCTGACTAGGGATATAATTAGCCAGAGAAAATGTACACCATGAATATCAGAGAGCACAGCTGACTGGCAGAATTTTTTTTTTTCTTCTCTCTCTCTCTCTCTCTCTCTCTCTCTCTCTCTCTCTCTCTCTCTCTCTCTCTCTCTCTCTCTCTCTCTCTCTCTCTCTCTCTCTCTCTCTCTTACAATCACACACACACATACATTGCAGTTATTTTGTGTACTTTCTCCGTCTGCGTGTGTGTGTGTGTGTCTGTCTGCATGTGTGTGTGTGTGTGTCTGCATATTCTGCATGTGTGTGGTCACCGTCGTCGACTCCTTCCGCCGCCTCCGAGCCTTGGCGCTGCACACAATCGCTATGTTCCCCAAGGTTCCGGAAGAGCGCCCGTGGCCCGGTAATGATTTCCCTTTACCTGGGAGAGAGAGAGAAGAGAGAGAAGAGAGAGAGAGAGAGAGAGAGAGAGAGAGAGAGAGAGAGAGAGAGAGAGAGAGAGAGAGAGAGAGAGAGAGACAGAGAGAGAGAGAGAGAGAGAGAGAGAGAGAGAGAGTAGAGAGAGAGAGAGAGAGACAGAGAGAGAGAGAGAGTAGAGAGAGAGAGAGAGAGAGAGAGAGAGAGAGAGAGAGAGAGAGAGAGAGAGAGAGAGAGAGAGATAAGCAGTTGAAGCTTTCACACGAAGTTTTAAAAATGCATTTCCCTGGAAAATCGTGTTTATATATATACCTAATTTTATTATGAGCTTCATATTCTTAGTAATGCAGTAGGGCAATGATAGTAAGAATCGCATTTTTTTCCCACTGATATTTCAAAGGAAAGTAAATAATAGGATGAGCACTAGGGAAAAATTGTTTTCGTGGAATATTTTGTTTGCAGTATGTTTAGTTATAATAATCTAAGAGTCTACTTGTGTGTGTGTGTGTGTGTGTGTGTGTGTGTGTGTGTGTGTGTGAGGGGGGGATAGGTGTTGGCAGCCTTCTCCCGGCACCCCCTCCTTCAGATTTTTTTCTTCCACGGTGACTGCCCTCCATATCACAACGCGACGATAGGATTGATGGAATATCATTATTTTTACGAAACATTCTGGACGCCCTTGCATTTATCATTCACGTCGCCTCTTGTCTTGGTCTTCTCTCCTCCTCCTATTCAGCTGTCCCTTGTATCTGTAAACATCAACGTGTACAGTGTTTGACGTAAGGATCCTCGCTACCTGTCTTGCCTTGCCTTGCCTTGCCTTCAGTTCACGTTTTATCTTACCTTTTCTGGCAAGGTGTGTGTGTGTGTGTGTGTGTGTGTGTGTGTGTGTGTGTGTGTGTGTGTGTGGGTTGTGTGTGTGTGTGTGCTTATGATGATAATGATAATGATAATAATGATGATAATGATAATGTTAATGGTAATAATTATGATAATGTATGTGCCATATTTGGATGTTTTGTCCATTAATTTTATACACTGTACGGTTGTGTTGTGTTTGTTTGTTGTTTATTTTTTATTTGTTATTGTTATTGTTTTGTATGTACGTTGTTTTCATGCGCAGTCCCAGATGCTTACACAACAGGACAAAAACCTGTATGGATTGTGTGGACATGTACAGGTTAGGAAAGGTTTTTTTTCTTTCTTTTAGCGAGAAGAATGTGTGTGTGTGTGTGTGTGTGTGTGTGTGTGTGTGTGTGTGTGTGTGTGTGTGTGTGTGTGTGTGTGGTGATGGTGGTGGTGATAGTGGCGTGGTATGCAAGGTAGTAGTAGTAGTAATAGTAGTAGTATAATAGTAATGATGCTGCGTACTCCTTCTTACCTCCTTCACCATCACCAAGAACGAAACATACAACCTCACACCATCAACCTTCACTATACATCACCATACACCAAATGGAAGGAACTGTATTGAGTATAACACCTAAACTAACCAATTCTCGAACTTCATTTACTGCAAGTTGAACGAAGTGGAAGGCAAACGTTCATGCTTTCTGAGAATCGGCGTAGGAGCTGTTTGGCATCGTTCTCGCGCTTCGGGGCCTCCTCCCTCCGCTGGTCAAGGTTTCTTCTGCCTTCTTGTCCCTCGTCCCTACCTCTACTTACTCTGGGATGGCGTAGAAGGCAAAGGAGGAGGAGATGGAAAGGAGAGAAGGAAAGTGGTTAATTAGAAGGGAAATGCGAGTACAGTAAAATGAGGAGAGTGAATGTTGTAGAGGACCAAGAGAGAGAGAGAGAGAGAGAGAGAGAGAAGAGAGAGAGAAGAGAGAGAGGAGAGAGAGAGAGAGAGAGAGAGAGAGAGAGAGAGAGAAGAGAGAGAGAGAGAGAGAGAGAGAGAGAGAGAGAGAGAGAGAGAGAGAGGAGAGAGAGAGAGAGAGAGACGCAGATTAAGAAAAAATAAAGTAGAATAAATAAAAAGGTTGGAAGGAATGGGAAGAATTACGTCGTGTGTATAGATGTATGTGTGTATGTATGTATGTATGTATGTAGCAATGACGTAGTAAGTTTTGAAAATAGTAAAGACGTCAGAACTTTTCTTTTTTCTTTGAGATGGAAATAAATAGTTTGTCAGGCGAAAGGAAGCCGCTTTCCTGACAACACAGGATAACTGTGTGTGTGTGTGTGTGTGTGTGTGTGTGTGTGTGTGTGTGTCTGTGTGTGTGTGTGTGTGTGTGTGTGTGTGTGTATCGTCTTCTGAGCCTCCTCCTTCCTCCTCCCCCCCCCAGCCCTTCCATCCTATCCCCTGCTCTATTTTCCATTTCAAATTCCATTTCAAATTCAACTTGTTTGTCCTCTTCGTCCCCCTCCTCTTTGCCACTTTTAAGAGCGTCAACTTAATCCTTCTGCCATCTATTTATATCTCCATTGTCATTGATGTAAGTTTATCATTACAAAATTATAAATAGATATTTTTTTCCTTCTCTTCCCTTGCTGCCTCTCCAGTATAAGAAATAACAACGCGTGTGCCTTCTCTCTTTTTCTCTTTCTTTGTGCTGTTTTCCACAAATAATAATAATAATAATAATATACGTAATAGTAATAATAATAATAGTAATAGTAAGTACTGTTTTCCACAATTTATTACCTAGTTTGTTTGTTTTTTAATTAATTAATTAATTAATTTATTTATAATAAGGTGTACTGTACTGTAAGTGTTTGTTTGCTGTCCTCAGTGTGGCGTGAACACTGACAGCGGCAAGACCACCTTCGAGGCAGCCTTTGACGGAATATCCAGGTGAGTGACCACCCCACTACCGTCACGATGCTCATTTGATCTTTTATTGGTTCGGTATTTGCGCACAACGGGACGGGCCATAAACTTGTAGACATTTATAAATGTAGATAAAGATGTAAGGGGAAAATGCCCGCCAAATTATCGGTCCTAAATTTAGAACATTAAAGGTTAAAACAAGAAAGTATGTATGTGGTCGATTAGTTTTTATTTTTTATTTTTATTTAATTATTTTTTTCCAATGTGATGATTGCTATTCCTGTTAAATATGTGGAGTGTGTTGGCCGGGACCTGGATAACAGAATCTTGTTTTTGTGAGTGATCAAGTGGTAGGAAGGAGGGAGCCAGCCAGCCAGCCAGCCAGCCAGTCAGTCAGCTTAATATTATATTAATATGATCGATTGATTTAGACACTGACTGGCACAGATCTACTTTCTATATTTATTGCTACGTATTGACACATTTATTCTTATATATATATATATATATATATATATATATATATATATATATATATATATATATATATATATATATATATATATATATATATATATATATACATTGACTGATGCATAGTAATAGGACTTTAATATTATAGTACTCAGGTTGTTGCCAAACCATACAAGGTACAGCTAAAATAATATATAAAAGTACCTGGTGCTACTTTGGCTTGTTATCTACAAGGAAAAAGTATCTACACCGTACAAATTTTATTTTGGAATGATATCTACATAGTAAAACATATAACACACACACACACACACACACACACACACACACACACACACACACACACACACACACAATATATATATATATATATATATATATATATATATATATATATATATATATATATATATATATATATATATATAACATAAAGAAAATGTAATTGAAATAGGTTAGGCTAACCTGACCTAACCTCTAGATCGCATACCAAAGTAGACGTTCGTCCTATTGAGCTATAATGAAATTGAATTAAAATTCAACTATAGATGTAGGAGTGTAAAGTATTATGCATTAATTTCTTTCACAAAATTTTAATTTTCTTCATAGGTATTTGAGTTATTGAAAAGATGATGATAATATGAAATAGACATTATCTCATTATATACAAAGTAGATTCATGACATGCAGATCGCAATATAAAGTGTAGATCGCATACCAAAGTAAATAACAAGCCAAAGTAGCACCAAGTACCTTTTGTGTTTTGTTTACCGTAAAAAAATGAGAATATTATGCTTGTAATGACGCCAAGGATACGTGATCCTTCCCATAACAACGGCCTCTGCTTCCCTTCCACAGATTCACCGTCAACAACACTGTACTGCATGACGAGATAGCAGAATGGTGAGTGTGTCACCCTCAGTACTGTGCGTGTGTGCGTGTGTGTGTGTGTGTGCGTACGTACGTGTGTGGGTCCAGATGTGGTTTAGTTTAGTATTCCCTGCACGCTTTCTATGATATCAATGTCAGCTGACTTATGACGTCAGCCGTTTACACAAGGGAAGGGGTGCGTTTATATGTAATTATAATATTGTTTACGTTATGGATGTATTTTTAGGTAGTTTGTTGTATTTTGTTCGCCTTGTCGACTAATGATGAAGCCCTGTGTGAAGATGTTTGAAGAAAAGTATTTTATATTCAAGCTACCTTGTTGAAATTCACCACAGTATGATATAATACAATACAGTATGTGTTCGTACACCAATATTTATGAATGAGGATAATTGTGTTATTTGTATGTCAATTAATTAATTGGTATATGGTGATGTAAAGTGTTACACAAAGTGTTAAGTAAGCGACGTACACACGGCCGTGAGTGGACGTGCGTGCCATCAGCTGGTACACTGTTGTTGACTCACTACCACTGCAACTGCACACGGAGCCGGCTATCTCCGCCCTACCTGATACCACACCTGCTTCAACCAGGCTACACCCCACCACCAGGCACACCACCTGATACAGGGACGAAAATACAGGGCATGAAAATTATCACCTGTAGCAGGTGACGAGGAGAAAGGGCGGGTGTTAGGCCTACCCTTGGGCCTACGTGACTGTGACTTGAGGTGGTGTGTGTGGGCGTGACACACTTAGGCGGGGCTGAGGTGCCTCCAGGGAGCCTCTGTAGTACTGTACGAGCCGTGAGTCACGTCATGTTGTGGAATCAGGTTCGCAGGTGACTACATTGGGTGTGGCCAGGGTGATGCTGCCCAGGATGAGGGGGTGGTTGTCACCCAGCACCCTGCGTGGCCATGTGGCCCTCCCCTGTCTGGCCCGTGGGCTGCATGCCACCATGGGTGTGAGGAAGGAGTCGGACAAGAGCATCGGCAGCACCACAGTGTTGGTTCAGGATGGCATCAGTATAGAGGAGCTGCCTGCCGTGGTGCGCATCATTAATGGGGAGTTCCGTGTGTTGGGCGAGGGTCAGGCGGGACAACAGATGGGTGGGCTGGGATTGGAAATTCCACGGGTGTCTAAAAATCTGTTTAAGAATATTAACTTTGAGGAGGAGCAGGAGATGATCCTTGGGTTTATGCGTTGCAACAAGGTGAGTGAGGTGCTGCAGCTGCTTGAGGTGTGTCCTGAGGCTGAGGTGACACCTGTTGTGGCCCTGGCAGTCATACGACGGATATTTGACCTGGAAAATAATATGGAGTACAGGAACCAAGGCCTCAACCAGTACCCAGAAGAGAACCAATTCACCTTCATCCGCGGTGCAGTGATGAAGCGCCTGGTGGAGACTGTGTGTGGCGGCTCCGACCCCCAGCTGCTGGTGGACACACTCAGGGCCATGGGCCGAGACACCTACCAGGGTGACCGCCTCAAGTACCTTGATGGGCTGTGTACAGAGTGTATGGTGGCCATCACTGAAGGCCGACTCACTGTTAGTCAGATCTGTGAGGCTGCCCGAGCCTTCCACACCCTGGGGCCCGTGGGGATGAGTTACCTGGACCAGCTCTGGCAGGGACTCACAGACAGGACAACAGAGATCGGGGAAAGGGAGGTTTGTGAAGTGATGAGCGTCCTTCCTTTGATGAAGAAGAGTCGCAAGCACATCTACAACATGGTGGAGAGGAAGCTGGGTGGTCTGTGGCACCGACTAGCTTCAGAGGACGTGATCAGGATGCTGCAGATTCTGGTACAGCTAAAGATGAGCCACAGCAGGATGCTGCCCATGTTCTCCCGTTGGACTAGCCTCAACATTCACACACTGACGGAAGGCAACCTGCGCTGGCTGGTGTACTCCTTCATGTCACTTGACTTCTGTGACTCTGAGATCCAGAAAGCACTTGGGCGGTTCATGAAGGCCAAGAAGACATCCGTGAAGGACCCGAGCCTGGTGGCTGTGGTGCTGGACTACTGTGTCAAGATGCGCCTCCGTAACACTGTCATCATGGATGCCAGCGCTGAGTTTTTCTGCCAACGAGCCACAGAACTATCGGTACCGCAGGTCAACAGCATGTGCCGCTCCTTTGGTCTACTCAACTATGAGCCATCAGGTGCATCCACTTACTTCCTCACACTGGAACAGCTGCTGGAGGAGAAGTTTGTGCAGTTCCCACCAGACTTGATGATTGACCTCCTGCTATCCTGTGTTTATTTGAAGAGATATCCTCTCAACTTCATCAAGAAGGTGTTTAATCCTTACTTCTTTGACAAGGTACATTCCTTGGAGCCCGCTGACACAAGGGTGGCACGCACCAAGCTCATGGTGCTGGACAAGGCCTTGTGCTTGGAGGCACCACACTACCCTGGGCCCCTGCTGCCCAGAGACCACTCGCTCAAGAGCTTCTGGCGAGATGCTCGCATCCACCGCTGTCTCAACACGATTCAGTCACCACTTGTGGAGATCGTGGGCAGTGAGGAGCGCATCACTCGCTCTGCCATCCTTCCTAACTTCCCTAACACGGCAATGTATGTGGTGGACTGTGTGGTGGACATGGCCGGCCGACTGTCTCTTCACTCATTCTGGTGGAGCAATAACAAGTATGCTCTGCTGGTTCATCCCCCGGAACACTTTGTGCTGGGGGAAGACACCCTGGTGGGTCCCCAGGCCATGCGGGTGAGGCACCTCACCCTCTCTGGCTTCAAGGTGGTCAGTCTCAGGACAGACATGATTGTGAAGCTACGCATTTACCCGGACCAGCTCAAGAATTACCTTGAAAACAAGATGAAGAATGCAACAATCTAATACTGTGTTGTGCTTTAATGCATGTATGTTTAGTTAGAACAGTATTATAACTGGTGTGTGTGCAGTACTTCAAAGTGTAAAGAAACTACATTGTCATAGTGAACTTTGTTATGTCACCATTGTAAAGGGTGAAGGCAGATGACCTAGGCTGTAGTGTGGTGCTTTGACTGTATGAAAACATTTGACCTCATTCACTACTCATCTGTCTGACAGCCGTGGAGTAGACATATAAGGTGGGTTAACAAGACATTAATATGATGTATTTGTGTTTCATTCCAGTTCCACAGAAAGCAAGAGAGAAACTTAACAAATTTTTAGATAGACATACTTTTGACCATTCATTTTCATAAATCAGAAGTGAAGTAGCTGTATTTTTTTCATGGACAGTTGGTTCCACACCTGAACAATAATATTTTCATAGTTGTCAAGATAGGCATTAAAGGAATTGGCTTGGAATTCAGAACACATTTTGGAGCAAAGAGAAAAGAATTGCAATGTTGGAAATTTTGAGTTACCGTTATACTGAAGCAGCATATGATTATCTACAAAGAAATATGTGAACCAAGGAAGTGATCTTAATTGATGAGAAAAATGTTACAGCCAGAGTGATATTAATGGAGTTGTGATGACTCTCTTAGGTTGTTGTTAGTTAATTGATATAACTTATGCCAGTCTTATACCAAGTATTTTCTCCTTTCCTTTGTATTTGTCAGTTTCATCCTTGAAGGCACAGCAGACATTTATTCCTGTCATTCTCTGCTCCTTGAGTGTGTGGTTTTGTGTGACCTTCACTAATGTACCACTTCAATGTTCATGTTCTGTATCCAATTTGTGCAGCCGAGTGTACAAGACCAAGGCCGAACTGGAGGTGCTGAGGTTTGCCACCCGTGTGTCGGCCGCAGCTCACCGTGCTGTCATGCGCAAGGTCCGGCCGGGCATGAAGGAGTACCAGCTGGAGGCCATCTTCCAATACCACAGTTACTACCACGGGGGATGCCGGCACCAAGGATACACCAACATCTGCGGCTCCGGGTGTAACGCTGCCACACTCCACTATGGGCATGCTGGTGACCCCAACCTTAGGACTGTGAGTAGCTGCATGGACTGGATTCTGTCTTGTCTTTTATATATGGTGTCTATGTAACAGTGTATCTTGATCTATGTGACTTTATATTATAGTCTCCTTTCATATTATAGCCTTTTATATTATAATCTCCATACTGTGTCAAGTTAGCTGAGAATACATGTGTGTGAGTGTGTTCAATTTGTTGCTATGAAGTACTAGTAAGTCTGCCACACTATGATGAATGAATCTGCACTGTCTTAATCTTTTATGATATATGTATGATTATGTTAACCTTCATTACTCTTAACATTCCCATCACTGTATTCTTGCTACATGGAATTGTTGTAGTGTATGGGTGTGGATGTGCAGGTAGTGATATGATGTGTGTTACAGGTGCGTGAAAGTGACATCTGCCTCCTTGACATGGGTGCTGAATATTACGGCTACACCAGCGACATTACCTGCTCTTTCCCGGCCAGCGGCAAGTTCACCGATGACCAGAAGATGATTTACAACACTGTATTTAAAGCATCGAAGGCTGTGATGGCAGCCGTGAAGCCAGGTGTGTCATGGGTGGAGATGCATCGCCTCACCTACCGTATCATGCTGCAGTGCCTCAAGGAAGGTGGTGTGGTGCAAGGAGATGTGGACAAGATGATGGAGGTGAGATGCAAGTCTGTTCTCATCACTACTGATTCACTCATACTCATTATTAGTTTTCAAGATCCATAATTAATTGATTAAATAATCCCCTTGTACTAGACATCTATAGACCATATAGTTCTGCTAGGGTTAACGAGTGCTGTCCTTCTCACCGAGAAGCAGTCCTGAGCCAGGATCGAACTCACAACTTTTATGTCACAAGCTGAGCACTGAGCCACCAGGACCCCCTCCAGATCCATAAAAGCATGAGTTTTTTTTGGGGGGTCAGATATTTCATAAGTAATCTCATAACCTCCTTTTTAAGTCATCCCAGAGTCCCCTTTTTTAAAACACAATGATCCTTATTAAGTTTTGCATTGTATATATTACTTACTAGTATTGGTATGGGCTCATAGCTCAATTATCCTGGAATACTCAAGAAATTTGTTAGTTATTACATTCTATGCCCTTGTTTTCTATAAGGTACATGGTAATCCCTTCTAACTGTTTCCTGCCGGCACATGGCAGTTCTCCCACATGTAGTAATAATAAGTAGTTTAGCAGATACCCTTGTTATAGGTGAATAGGTTTCCTAATACCTGTTCTTCCTATGTAATCCTCTGGACCATATCTACCTTCACAGAGTTAAATGTCTCTCTTTTCAGTATATGGCATCTTGACATTTCTAAAGGAATTAGAATAAAATAGATTATATTGTATTGTAGTCAACAATATCCTCTCTTTCTCCTACTACTGTTTCTCTCTTTCTCATTAACTAATTACAGGTAAAGAGATGTCTTGTTTTGTCAGCCACAATTTGAGGTAGTGATTTGTTGTGCCTTGTTTGCCTGTGCAGGTGAATCTTGGGTCTGTGTTCATGCCTCACGGCCTTGGTCACCTGATGGGTCTGGATGTGCATGATGTGGGTGGTTACCTGGAGCAGTACCCACCTCGCCCCTCACCACCAGGCTTCCGTTCCCTGCGCACAGCCAGGACTCTGGAGGAAAACATGGTTCTCACTATTGAGCCGGGATGCTACTTCATTGATCATGTAAGTGTTGTGGGGCTTTAGGACATGCATGCAGGGTTATGTGACTTCTTAGATGAGTGAAGAACAATGCGACTGAGGAAAGCATGAACTGGAGCTTGGATCTTTGGATTTATTTTTCCTTTTTCATTTATTGTAGTTTCCTCAAGATAATCTACTTAACTCCAGACAGTGTTGGACACAGCCAAGGCTCGCTTCACATGAGCGTCCCCCCCCCCCCTCCTCCCCCTGAGCGGGAAAACTGCTCCGTTTAGAGATCAATTAAGTTCAATGAGATCCTTGACACGGTGCCCTGCGCAGCAGAGATTCAGCCGTCACATGCACTGTTCAACCAGCGATGAGCATTCTAGAATACTGTTGAAGGCTATGGAGCACGGCAGTTGTGGTTCATCTGTGGCAGAGGCGGGTGAATCTTTGCCATGTGGGCACCGTAATTGTAATGTGGGAGGGGGAAATGTGCCAGGCAACAAAGGCCATATGGCACTATTGGGGTAGTATGGTTAGGTGAGGGGAGGATCGGGTAGGGGTTAGATTAGATGAAGGACGTTAGCGGCACGGAGAAAGGATATAAGGGCAGGGAGGGAAAAGGAAGGGGACTCAGCGAGGATATCAGCAAGACGGGGGGCACGAGACAGGGAGGAAAGGTGGGGGAAGGCTGCGAGACGAGGAGCTGCAAAGGCAGGACATGAAAGAAGGAGATGAGGAAGAGAGGAAAGGACGCCACAAGTCGGGCAGACGGGGGGAGGAGAACGGGACATCAGGTAAGAATGGGTGAATCTGGCGTGGCCAGAGCAGAGCAGGCCAGGGCAGTCTCCCAGCGTCTAATAGGATGAGATGGGTAAGACCAAGGGCTGTCAAACCCCCTGTCTCCCCTTGGTCTTACCCATCTCATCCTACTAGACGCTGGGAGACTGTCCTGGCCTGCTTACGATTTGGCCACACCAGATTCACCCATTCTTACCTGATGTCCCGTTCTCCTCCCCCCGTCTGCCCGTCTTGTGGCATCCTTTCCTCTCTTCCTCATCTCCTTCTTTCATGTCCTGCCTTCGCAGCTCCTCGTCTTGCAGCCTTCCCCCACCTTTCCTCCCTGTCTCGTGCCCCCCGTCTTGCTGACATCCTCACTGAGTCCCCTTCCTTTTCCCTCCCTGCCCTTATATCCTTTCTCCGTGCCGCTAACGTCCTTCATCTAATCTAACCCCTACCCGATCCTCCCCCCACCTAACCATACTACCCAACCATACTATCCCAATAGTGCCATATGGCCTTTGTTGCCTGGCACATTTTCCCCCTCCTACATTACAATTACAATTAGAGAAGGGAGCGGAGGGGGTGATAGTAAAGAAACGATCCCAGCGGGCAGGGGCAAAGAAGAAGGCTGTGCTGTCGTCTTCCTAGAGGAAGAGGGGACATAAGGAGCTAAGGTAGTAATAGAGGATGATGTAGATGTGACAGGGAGGGAGGCTGGAGGAGTGGTAGGAGAGGAAGAGAGAGTTGGGACAGCGGTAGGCACAGGGGAAGGAAGAGGGTCAGTAGAAGGGGCGCTGGAAATAGGGACGGTAGAAGAAGGAACAGGGGGCAGGTGAGATGAGGAGACTACAGGGGTGCGAATAAAGGCCGTGGTAGTGGTAGAGAAGGATGAGGAACAACGAGGACTGAACCCTGGGGAGGCGGGATGGTGGTAGCAGGAGGGAGAGAAGATGCGGGAGGTGGGGCATAGGATGGAGTAGTATGAGAAGCTGTGGAGGGGGCAGGGGTACAAGGGAGAGTAGGGGGAGTAGAAGGTGATATAGTAGTAGGGGTCTGAGGAATAGGCAAAGAAGTCGAGGCCAGATCCACTGGGCAGGCAGAGGCGTCAGGAAAGGGGCGACCAGCAGCAGAGGCCTCGAAGGACTGGTCGGGTACCACTCGAGGGGGGCAAAGTGAATTTTTTATATCCATAAACTGATATGAATTAATAAGAATGGTATCGGGGGTCACGGGTAAACCGCCTACTGGATCAGCAAAAGGGGCCGAGCACTGCCGCCGGGGACGGGGTACCTCGTACCCCACAGGACTACCCGGTTTAAAAGGCAGCCCTTGTGGCACCGAAAGTTTGCCCCGCAGAGCAAAGATCCCGGCCTCGATGCCTACCGGCCCAGGCACCCTCCAGCCAACACAGGACAGCCCACAACGGGCGATCTCCCTAGCGGGCGGCACCAGTGACCCACACCAGCCTAAGGTCGGGATCATCTTGTCGGCCCTGACGGACACACAAGCCCCCCCACCATGTCAAGGTAGATCCCATGGGGGGGATGTGGGCACCGTGTTAAGGGTCTGATTGAACTTATTGGATTTCTTAACTGGGCGGTTTTCTTGCGCAGGAGAAAAAACGCTCGTGTGAAGCGAGCCTAACTAAAGAGGAGCGACACTTGATTGGTGTAAGAATAAGGCGTGGGAGGGGAGCGAAATTTGAATTTGGAGCAAAGGTTAGGGTGTCAGGGTTTAATAAAGAAAAATTATTAGGTCACAGGAGTGGTGATAGAAGTGGAAGATGAAGAAGCAAGAGATGGAGATGAAGAGAGGGTAATAACAGTGGGAGAGGTAATTGTGCTAGATGAAGAGCAGTGGGAGAGTCGAATGTAAGTGGGGGATGTAATTGGTGTGCTCCTCATAACCTCATGGTGAGTAAGGGCAAATGAATAAGGGAGGGTATACCTTGCCCATGGCACCCTCAGGCCATTTATAACTGAACTCAGTTAGCTTTTCATCCTCTCAGCACGGCTTGATGCTCACTGCATTTTTTGTACCCTTTGAGTCATTAGTTTACAGCTGTTATTAGGTAAATACTTGTAAGGTGATTGTCATCAACCCATCAATTCTATTATGTGAATACTACTACATGCAGGTTTTTAAAGAGTTTAGTAATTACTTCTGTACCTTTGGGTCCAGTAACTCTGCAAACACTTATTTTCAGCTGTTGAACCAGGCGTTGGCCAATCCAGAACAGGCCCCTTTCCTGGTGCCTGAGGCCATTGCTCGCTTCCGTGGTTTTGGTGGAGTGAGAATTGAGGACGACATTGTGATCACGGTTGATGGAATGGAAGACTTGGCTGGAGATGGGATCCCTCGCACGTGAGTTTGATGCTGTTTACTTTAGCCACCTAAGGTGACATGTATTTCATGTGCAAAGTTTTTGTTTTCTATAATCATGGTCGTGAGTGACCTTAAAGCCTGTAGGATGTCCTAGGACATAAGGGATGCTGGCACTAAACTTTGCTAGTGCTTGTGGCTTGTGATGGAAAAACTTATCCAGCGTCAGAAATGTTAAGGTGTAGCAGCAAAACCTGAAAGTAATGAAAACTTATTAGCTAGCTATCTGTACCACAGTGACACAGTCCACCATTCAATGCCAGACTAACTATAACATTAATGGATATGTTTAATTTTACAGTGTGGAGGAAATTGAGGCATTGATGGCTGAGGGTCAGAAGGAGGATGTGTTCGTGCCACAGCTGCACGCTCAACAGAAGCTTGGCCAGTAAGGTGTTCCTGCCCACTAACTGTGACCAGAAGATGCCTCAACACAACATCACTATGCACCAGCTCAATCAATAATTAGACTCAAATCAGAGTAACAGCAGGAACCTATGCCACTCTGTACAGTGAGTGCCAAGAAGATACTGCTTTAACTTGTGTGATTTCCTATTGTTATTACTACATTTTACATGGTCAATGAATGCAGACCGTGTGAACAAAGCTGTACTTATTTGTTTATTGGAGGATGGCAAACATGAATGAGAGAACTTCATTGTTGGGGTGATTTGGATACCAAGACAAAATGTGATCTTATTAGAACAGATAAACTAAATGGTGAAGTAACCTGCCACTTCCCTCCTCCAGTCTTTCATATAATACAATGATACTATACATACACTACAGGTATTACTTACAACTAGCTGATGTTTAGTTTCCGTTAAGTCTTATATCTCTATGTAAAGTAGTGTAATGTTGGCGGGTTATTGAAGTCAACTTTAAACCACTTTACGATATGTGGTTGTTTGTCTACCTCGTCAGCTGTATTATTCCAAGATTTTAAAAGTTTGGTATGCAAGTTACAAGAAGGAAATAGAAGTTATTAATTTGAATGTTAAGGTTAGTGACCCAAATAGAAAATTAATATGGATGTACTAGTAGTACTTTGCTGTGTTTATATAACATGCCATATATTTTGGAATACTGAGATTTAAGATTTTTAATAAATGTGGGACCTAAAACTGGGAAAATAAAATGCAATCTTATCCTGACCTTTCATTGTGTATACCATGAAACCTGTTCTGCCTATAGTGTCTGATACCTTTGCCAGGGATAATGTTCACCAAAGGGACAGTCGGCAGAATAGCCTCCACCTCCCTATCTAAACACTCGCTTACACCTTAAGTTCTCCGAGAATATAAAGCTACAGCCTCTTTAACAAATTGTTATGATACAGAACACAGATTTAATCCCTGAAACAGAGAAGCACCAGACGAATGAAAGAAGGCAATAATAGTACCTTTACATAAAGGTAAAGAAGAGTAATAATATTACAATATCAAAAAGTGGTTACTTTCCCAAATACCTTAAGATATTTACTCATGCACATATTTATTTGAACTCACATGTAATGAATGGATCATTAAGCGTCTTTAATGAACTCCATGAACCTGTCCTTCTTGTTAAAGTCTTGATGGACTTGCAGCAGCTTCAGGTCAAGGCTTTGTTTTTGTAGCCAGGCGGGTAGCAGGTAAGGGTGACATGAATCCACCTGAAAAATAACACCAAATAAGTATCCTTGGATAGTTTTGTCAAATACATAAATTAGGCATTTGATGTTCATCTAATATACATTTTTTTATCTTGCCATTTATCTGTACTTGAGGCTTCATTCCTGAGGGGAGTGTAGTGGTGGTCTGCTTTATAGTCCAGACACCGACACATTCACAACTGCATATTATGGTCTTAACATTCTTCTTACTTATAATTCATGTATACCATTTCTTCTTGGTACATCTTGAAAAGTTTCCTTGAGAAGTGATATTATCAATATTACTTTAAACCACTGCAAGCATTTCACCTCAAGCAGGAGTGTCCGTCCGGGCCGCAGTGTTTGGTTGGCGTAGTGAAGCACTGCCTTGATCACCTCTAAGCCATCGTTGCCTCCGTCCAATGCCCTCAAGTCCTCATATCTGTTGGACAAGTATACGCATCTTTACTCTTTACTTGATACACAATTTTTAAAAACTTAGAATTAATATCTTTGTATTTCTTTACACTTTTTCCCCTGTTCCTTCATTTTCCTATAATGTTCATGTGTGAAAGGTTCCATTGAACTCTATTGAATTTTTTCTTTTTATTTATATCATTAACCATTGGCGCCAGTAGGCTTATTGAGGCACAGATGGACTTGCCTCGCCTGTTATTTGGCGCAGGTTTTCATATTTTTATAGTGACGCCTCAAATGTTTAGGTTCTCGTGACTATGTTGAGAACGTGCGAGGCTAATCACTGCTACAGCCTCAGACGCATATAAATGTTGTTAGTCCCGTCTGAGGACAGTATGGCAGCAATTTGGGTAGTCTTTGGCCACTCAGCAGTGATATCAAAGAATGGAAAGTGGTCAGTGTATAACAGGGATTTGAACCTGGGATCCTAGGCTCGCATACCAGAGCGCTTGTGGTAACACTGTATCACCGCCTCCCCCCAAAAAAAATTAACAAAACGTTGAACAAGCTATATCTAAATCTACATTTGAAGAATAATACAGTTCTTAGCACACTTAATAAAAGAAAGTAATTTTCAAGAGTTAGTTGATCTTATTCTGAAAAGCAATTTTACTTTCCCTCTGTCATTCTTAGCACACTTAATAAAAGAAAGTAATTTTCAAGAGTTAGTTGATCTTATTCTGAAAAGCAATTTTACTTTCCCTCTGTCATTCTTAGCACACTTAATAAAAGAAAGTAATTTTCAAGAGTTAGTTGATCTTATTCTGAAAAGCAATTTTACTTTCCCTCTGTCACACTCCCTGAGCTGCCATCACGCACCCAATGGGGCTTCAGACACCACAGGTTGGGAATCCCTGATCTAAGCCAAGTGATTCTTAAGGGTAAAATGGTATAATTCTGGTTAGACCCTGACACACACACACACACACACACACACACATATATATATATATATATATATATATATATATATATATATATATATATATATATATATATATATATATATATATATATATATATATATATATATATATATATATATATATATATATGCATCCTGAAATGTATCATTGTATTCCATGCAAGTTTTAGTAACATTTAGTGACGATATTGAAGGACTGGAAACTCCTCCCAAAAACATTTTATATTCCCACAAAACAAAATGTAAGAATACAATGTCTTATTTAGGATGGAAGCCTTGTTGTTATTGTATTTTTTTCAGATTTTCAAAACTATTCTCAAGATCTGACACTTACAACATGATCTCAGGCTGGAGACCCATTAAGTCTTTCCTGAGGACGTAAGGCGGGTTGGACACCACAAGGTCATAGGTGGAGTGAGGGAGTGAAGGTCGTGTATCCTTGGTCACCTTCCCCTTCACCACGGTCAGCCTGTCCTTCAGGCCAAGCTGCACTGCATTAGCCTCAGTCAGCTGTACAGCGTGTTTGCTCTGGTCCACTGCCACACACTCTACCTGTACGTTTAGTGAACTCATTATGATCACAAGTCTGTTTCTAACACTGTGTACGGCAGGCAAGTGATAGGGAACTGTAGGTAGAATATATAAGAAAAACAGATACCAAAAGACTTATTGGTTCACAACTAGAATATCTATCTGCTGAACTTTATACTATTATAGGATAGATCCATATTATAGGATATACTATTATATCATTATATATTATATATTATATTATATACTATTATTGGATAAATCCATGGCCAGACAAATGACTGACAAACATTTCACTGATACATTTGGCCAACAGACATTTGGCAGAACGGATATCTGACTAATAAGGTGGGATGGACACACCTGTGGAAGGGAGTGCAGGAGAGCCAAACTAATAGCACCTGAGCCACAGCAAATCTCCAGGACTCTAGGTGACTCCATCTCCTTGAGGGTCTTGATGGCCAGCTCCACCAGCTGCTCCGTCTCAGGCCGAGGGATGAACACTGGTGGCACCACCTTGAGGGTGAGGCAGTGGAAGTCCCACTCACCAAGAATGTATTGTACAGGCATTCTGAGGAGGAAAGGAATCCTATCACTCTCACTCCACTTTGCTATTCAATACTGTTATTACTTTGTTATTCAATATTACATAGAAGTTCTGAAGGTGATAATCACTTGGATGCAAGTACTGACATTAGTATACAGAGGAAAAGAATGAAAATGATATATACCAAGATGACATTCTCCTTATAGGGGATTGATGAAAATAGAATAACAAGGGGATAAAATGGGCATCACATTCATTCCATCATTCATGCATCTCGATACAACTCATCCTTGTATGCACCTTGCAAGGCGGCACTTCATGAGGCGGTCCACCTCCACTATCTGTTCCCTGGTGAGTGTGGTCGCTGTTGTGCTCTGCCTTTGTAGCTCACTCTGTAATAAAGGTTTATTTTAAATGTTTATCACTGTAAAGGTGTCGGCACACTAGCAAAAACGAGTAACATGTTAATGGAAAATGCCTTGTGTGCTGCCACCTTTATGACCAGCTGTACCATTAATACAGCTACAACATTAGTCAAGTCTTACTCGAGTCACACCCATGACGTGCGCCACAATATGCTGGGTAGAAAGCTCAGCCTCAGGGATCTGTGCTGCATCGAGGCTCTGGGTCCAATGCTCCATCACCTCCCTTGCCAGGCTGGACTCACAGCTAGTGTTGGAGGACGAGTGTTTTTCTGTACTAGTAGTCACCAGGTCACACTCCCTTCCACCTGAGTGAATACAAAGGTACATACAGATAGAGATAATAAAATACTTCCACCAGGTACCAGTAATCAGCAGCATTATTCTATTCCATCTTATAGACATCTATCAAGTCCAGGCAAGTTACCCCTGGAAACAAACACATGAGGCTTCCTGGAAGATGCTCAGTTCATTAGATTGTCTCACTAAACTGTCCTCACCGGTGTGATTGCACCTGGCTGGCTCCCTTGGCAGCAGCGCCTTGGAGGCAGCCACTCGGGACGTGAGTGAGGGGTGAGCCACACAGTAAGGCCTGGCATGGGTGTGATCCTGACACAGAGGCGCTGAGGTGAGGTGGTGTGTAGATACATCCTTGGACCTCAAGTGACCAGTCAGGAGTGAGAAGTGATGTCTGTTGGCCACCTTACTGGCCCAGCCACCTAACACCAGCCTCATCCTGGAAAAAGTCCAAGCACTCACTCAGTTTTGATCCTGAACACCATCACAGATGATAAATGGCTCTTGTAAGGCAGCAATATGTTAATAATAATATCAATAATAATAATAATAAAGGATAATGCAGAAGTAATTCTTAAGAGATATAAGAACATTTTTATATATTTTTTAAATAAGAAGGTTAAAGAACTGTAACTAGTATTGATGACTGAGGAGATCACATTCTAATCTCTAAGCAGATGTTATTTCTATGACTCAGAAGTAAAAGTAGACAAAGTAATAAGTAATATCCTTACTGTAGAGGCAGGAAAGTTAAGGTCAATGTCAGCATGGAATGTCTTCACACTAACAAGGGGAGGCAGTGGCCTAGTGGCTAACAGTTAGGCGTGCCAGCTCAGAGTCCCAAGTTCGAGTTTCGATACCCGCTGGCCACTTTTCTTTGGTAATACCGCCAAGTGGCCAAAGATCACCCACATGCTGCCATAACACTATCCTCGATGGAACTACAAATCTATATGCATGAGGACCTTCCGCTGGCAGCATAAGCCTCTTAATAAGACAGGAAACGAGGTGTCACTTTAAAATATCTAACCTGCCCTACTAATGGGCAGAGGCCGACCATATAACACCTCCACTAAGCCTACCGGCGCCACAGGTTAAGGACATTTAAAAATAAAAATTTTTAAACTCATATTCATATTTTATTTCTCCCTGATGGTAGATGCAGTGTGTATTGCAACGGGTCTAATGGTCCTTCTGTCATACAAGTTTTACGTAACACTTGTTGATGTGAATTTTGTTTTCTATATCATTAACAATTGGTGCCAGTAGGCTTATGGAGGCACAGATGGACTTGCCTCACCTGTTATTTGAAATAGGTTTTCAGATTTTTTAGAATAATTACAGGAGGTAAAAACAGACTCTTTATCTTAGCTTAGTTTGTATTTATCACTGACGTTGTACAGTAAGGACGGTGGATACAAAACACAATACAAGCACTATGCAGCACTGGGTGTGGTTTGGTTATCTCAAGTGCTCTCCAGAACAGTTGTGTTTGGCCAGTACACTGCCACTCCACCTATTGGACAAATGCTGACCTAGCACACTGTTACCATGCGGGTTGCAAAGACCAGCAATATCAATCTCCAAGTAATTTCACCAGTTGATCAAGAAGCACTTTATCTAATTAATTTTTTTCCTATTTTCTTCATTATCTTGCCATTGCATTCATCAAGGTATGTGACCACAGTTTCAATCAAACATATTACACAACATTCATTCTTGTTCTTTCAATAAATCCTCTATTTCTAAACTTTTTGCCTTAGTCAAACCTTGTATGTATATAATTTTCATTCTCAATGTTCATCCTCTTTAAAAAATTTGAAGTGTTTAGAGATACGGCAGTCGTACCGCGTTGTCATCTGCTATTCCTACAGCCTGTGCCTTATGTTATGTTAGATTTGGTTAGGTACGGTTTGGTTTGATTATATAAGCTTTTTATATTTTATTACCCAAAAGTTAGGCATGTGCCGTATCTATATGCGAGCACTTACACGATATCAATATAAATATGAAGTCGTACATACTATACATAGTGCACTCAACACATCTGTGAAGGTTGCAGGCGGTGATCACCATTATTTGCCTCGTAAAGCGTATTTGAAGTTACGTATCTTGGAAAATTTCCAAATTCCACAGGATTTACCGAAGCAGATTCTAATCTCACCAACATGGGCCTGGATTTGGATAACTGATAACTATCATCACCTCCTATAGTTCTCTTCCTAAGTCTCATTCGTTTCTCCACTTGGTTATGTCTCCCAGCATTCCTATCATCCAATCATCCTTTACGTTCACGTGTACAGTCACAGTGGAACCATCGATTACAGGTGTCACATTAAACCTTCTTAGTCATCTCTCACCTTAACACTACACACTACACTTCCTTTTGTTCATTCATTGTATTAATTTCATTCCTTCATCTTCCCTTACACGTCACCTTCCCTTTGGTTCATTCATTACCAGTGTCACTCCCTTAATTCATTACCTGTGTTGTGCCCTTTTGGACTCCTGTTGTCTTATCACCTGTTCAGGTTATCTTGAGGAAGACGCAGGTGAGGCGGACTCTCGTGTCTTTTCTTCTTCTTGGGAATTCAATAATATAATGTTACCTTGCCTGGAGTGTCTTCAAATGCGTAGGTCTCCGCCGGTATGTTGACGTCCACCACCGTCACCACCAGATGGCGCAGGTGTAAAGGTTTTATACGATATGGTTTCTATCATTGGCTTACCAAGTATATATATACCTAATTACATACCACTAGGAAACTGATTGTGTGGACGTTTTTTTTTTTTAATGAACCAACACACAACACAAACGCCATGGCATCAGTTCACAGGTAAGATTTTTTTCTTCTACTTAGAGGTATTGCTATATCATATAATCAAAACATAAAAAGTATATATTATGAAAGTTTGGTAATGAAAAAGCGAATCTGGTAATAAAACTCGAAGAATTTGGTTATAAGCCCATGACAAAATCTGGCAACCCTGGCCCCTCACCAAGGTGGCGTAAATCACGAATATTATGCCACCAAGCCAGTCCTTGCTGCTGATAATAATGCTTCATATGAATAGACTGTTATGATCACTTAATATAACTTCGCTGTAGTATTTTCTCATAATCATGCAAATAATGATGCGTGAGTGTGTTTTGATAGTTCCTCCACAGCTTACAGACTAAAACACTTATACTTTTTATTTCCAGCATCAGTGTTGAGGCTTGGTACTCACGGACTTACTTGGACCTGACACATAAGTGATTATGAAAACATTGATGTACTAAAAGAAAATATTTATTAGGAGGAACAAGTTGAGGTCCTTGACGATAGTAGAGTTTTTTCTAAAAGGCAGGAAACTCTTTGGGTTGTCAAAGAAGGAAAATGTCCTCAGTCTATTTCACTTTTATATAAAGCAACCATATCTACACCAACACGATGTAACTGTCATTGTATTTTCAATTCACTTTTTTCTTTCTCAGGAAAAATAAATGCACACAAAGAAAAAAATATTTTGGCTGAAGATTTTCAAATATTTTTCTATACAATACCTATACAGTATAAATATATTGAGGAAGGTTTCCTATCGTGGAATCACCATGCGGGTGACCACTGGCTCTCGGCAGCTTCCTCACAGAATGTCACTTGCAAATATATAGTTATTCTTTTGTAAAATAACAATCAACACTGATAAAATTTTGGCCGCAAGCCTCACTCACCACACAGGTGTTTCTGGCAACACATCATATAACAGTCAACACTTTACAAAGAGAGACTTGAGGTGACAGGCAGCCACCGGCCGAGGCTGGAGGCAACCTGTCACCTGACGTGGCAATACTTTCCTGGCATGAGGTATGTTTGGTTGTCAGAAACGTTCCCTCGTGTGGTGAGAGTTTGGGTGTTTGTTTGATGCTTCAGAAAATGGAGTGGAGTGCCTCCATCTAGACTCTGTGGGAGGACAAGGTAGAGGGAGGCACGGTGCCTCTCAATACTTAAGTAGCACTGACGAAAATCCTCTCAGTGGTCAGCCGAGACATTTTGTGCATAAGTAACTTTTGCTATACTTAAATACTTAACACAACTCCCAGATAGTCTGTGGACACCTTGTGGTAACGCCTGTATTTCCGTGCCATTGAGGCTTGTCAGAAATAAATATACATCTTACCAAGATGCCGGACAGACAGACACAGCGGCGGCGGCACTCTGGGCTCCATCCTGCCATTATCTTTGTGGACCACTCACTGGGGTTTCCTTGCTGCTTGGCCTCTTGATAACATAACCTTAAAATATATGAACTGATATCTCACAGATAATTACAACTTAATAAACAAAGACATCATACAATTATATGTGAATGTAGCTATCTTAATCTAATTTGCCTCCCTCCCACCATAGTTTTTGGACAACATGATCCAATTTCATAACAGATGAGAACCTCATTAACTCGGTGCCACACGGGACAACACAAACAAATCACCAAAAATACTCCTTGTAGCCTGTTGAGATATTTTGTGGCTCACTGGTGCGGGTATTCTATCCCGGACACACCGTGCACACAACCAAGGTATTCACTTGTATGCACGTACGTAATGAGATTCTTGCGTTGCGTTTCCCAGCTCAGGTGTGTGTGTGGACGAGTGTCTTCTTGAGAAACTACCCAATACTTAGGTGGTTGTGGAGTCCAGTGACTGAGGTGCCACATGGGGGCAAGGAGGGCATGATGGGGGAAGTGCCAGTCAGGCAGCAGTGCTGTACGTGCCCTGAAGGATCTGGCATCACCGTGAGAGGGAGTGGGAACGCTCCCTATCACCAATAGCACTGTCTCCTAACCGCTGGAGGGGCTCAAGCTTGTCAAAAAACGGATGCCTGTAAAGGAAAACACCATTAGTAAGTGTTCTTTCCTGCTTAAAAGTTTCAAGTCACTTCTTAAGATTGATATTCTTCATGAATTTTCCCTCTCAAACCTTGGGTCTCTCATAGAGCAGTGGAAAAGAATTTTTACCTTAGCGCATCAGCAAGACATATCCTCTGGGACGGCTCGTACTCCAACATCTTGCTGATCAGGTCAAACAGTAGCCTGTGCTCCTCACTTGAGCTGAGCTGGTAACTCTGTGGGAAGGGAGAAAGTAGTATTAGATTACCCTTGTAAGCAAGTAACTTCTCTATCAACCATAAATATAATAATCAACATCTCTGTCTTTTCCTTTTCATTTGATTTATATTTTCATCCTTTATGAATGTGAACAACTGTATCTTGTGAATGTTGTCTTTAAACTCCCTCACTCTTAAGTGTTTGCAGTTCTCCCGCACGTATCTTCCGGCTGAACTCTTCTCGTCCCACTCCAACTTTCCAAGGTAGAAGTATTTGGTCCGAGTCTTCCTCCCCATCCTGTAGGAATAACAAAAAGTTTCTAGTTATATAAATATCCCCAAAATGTTTTTTAATTAGAATATCAACACCAGAGGCAGATTAAGGACAGATTATCTAGTGTATAAAACTCTTCTTTATATTAATGAAATGAGAGCGAGAGAAAGAGAGCGAATCCATTCATTCTCTTTCGTTATGAAGGCACAATGTTTTCACCTGTAAGGGATGGGCCCGAGGATCCTCTCCATCATGGCCAGGTGTTCCCTGTTATCATGGGTCTGGAAGAGTGTGATGCCAAGGTACAACTCAAACATGATGCATCCGATGGACCACACGTCACACGGCTGAGACCAACCCAACTCTGAAAAACAAACACAACCATTCTCAATATACTAATTATGTTTAACAAAGAACAAGATGATAACACCAACCAAAGACAGCCACTCTCAATGGAGTAACGTTGTCTTAAAAAGGAGCACAGAAGGTAGGTTGGTGGGGAATCAAGAAAAATTAAGCTTTATATATTCAAAGTGAGTTCAGTGATATTCTGTCCCAGTACTCAACAAAACACTGTGCTGTATATTGAAAGTGCAGGAAGAGTCAGACTACATATTTCTTTGTCTTATTATATGCATTGCCAAGAGTGCCGCTCACCTAGAATGACCTCTGGCGCTCTGTAGTGTCTGGTGGAGACTATGGTGCTGTGGTGCTCGTGGTCGAAGGTAGCGCTGCCGAAGTCAATCAGCTGCATGTCTGTTCTTTTCACGGTCCGGATGTCACGCTTCTGTGGTAAGGAAAGGGAGGCAGGTCAGCTGTGTAAGTGATATCTGTCTGTGATAACTACCTTGTCTATCACACTACATTAGTTTTTATATGCATTAAAAGCTTTGTTTGTTACACTAATATTATGTCTTCCTCATCACCATTAGTACACACTATAACACATTAGTACACACTTATAAACAGGTGCATCAGGCTTGGGATGTAAATAAACGGGTACATCAATCACCCAATGAAACTTTGCACTCGCCAAACCTCAAACAGTTCCTACCGTTAATACAATGAGAAGGACTCGAGGTGAGACCCTTTAGACTCACCTTCTTGGGATCATAGGTCAAGGTGTAGTCAGAGTCCACGAAGAGGATGTTCTCTGGCTTGAGGTCTGTGTGGGTGAGTTTGTTTTCATGGAGGAACTTGACAGCATAACACAGCTGGAAGGCGATGTGTCTGACCTGCTCCAAGGAGTACGGACGGTAGTTGTTGTCCTTCTGTAAGGCAAGAAACAACATCTGTAATACTTAAAGGTAATGACGTAGATGATGATTAAAATACGATTACATAATTAAGTTGAGACTATCCCGGGTTGAGTTTAATCTGTGGTGAGTCAAGTGGTACTCCTCTAATCACACTATTATGGCAGATGTGACACTACTGGTGAGGAATGAGACAAAAACTATGGATACATTGGCGCCACAAATAGCCAAACCTACTTTTTAGCTTGTGTGAAGTGCCAAGTGACTCTTAGTGCAGAGGGTGAAGCCAGCTACTGTGTACACGAAAGTATGACACACACACACACACACTCCTACATACACACACACACACACACACACACACACATAGCTGACCAATGACATATGTATAAAAGAGGGTCATTCAGACTGTCCCAACCTAACCTTCCAAACAAGAAAAACTCATCATTAACATTTCTATACTGCCACATCTCATCATGCCTGGGATGTGAGTGAGTGAGTGAGGGTTGGTGGGGGGACTCACACACTACGCCGTGACTCTACCTCCACACCTCCCGCTGGACCTGAGGTAGATTAGACGAGACACAAAACTTACCAGGAAGTCAAACACACTCAGACCGAGCATGTCGAAGGCGATACACACATGGCCGTGGTAATCGAACCAACTCAGCATCCGAACACACAGACTAAAACAGAGAAAGACAGATGTTAATCGTATATTGATGGTGATGTTAATAATGATGTTAAGTGATGGTGGTGTTGACAGGTGTGTTAATTAATAGCTCCATTGTGTATACGTGTATCTTTTTATCATCCGAACACAGAGGATGAGACAGAGAGAGATAGAAGCATGAGGGAGGTGAGTTAAATGTCCTCTGGCAGGTGGTAGTAGCAGCAGCAGTGTCCTTCAAACTCACAGCTGACCTTCTCTTCTCATTGTTACACTTCACATCTTGCCAAGTTAATAATATACTGCTACTACTACTACTACTAGTGTGTGTGTGTGTGTGTGTGTGTGTGTGTGTGTGTGTGTGTGTGTGTGTGTGTGTGTGTGTGTGTGTGTGTGTGTGTGTATATGTGTACTTACTGCTTGTTGTAAGGGTCCTTCTCTGCCAGCTTTTCCAGAACGTTGATTTCCAGCTTGGCCGCTTCTCTGTATTTCTCAACATTTTTGATGATCTTCAGTGCCAGGAAACGATCACTGTGGGTGGAAAAAAGGAAAAAAAGCTATGTTAAGTCCATCTCCATTGTCCTTATTGGGGTCAAGGAAAAAATATAAGTAGTTTAAGTACACGCCAGATTTCCTTTTTCTTGTTCATATGATTGGAAACGAGCCAAGGACAGCATAGTAGGTGTAAGTATAAGTAATAAATAAATAAAAGAAAGAATGAAAGAAAGAAAAGCCTGGCAAAGGGTAATCTTTTTATGAGTGGAAAAAAAAAAAAAAAAAAAAAAAAAAAAAAAAAAAAAAAAAAAAAAAAAAAAAATCGTTACTACATCCCATTTATCTTTCTTCTTATGTGGGGAAATAGTCTATTTACAACCTAATAACTGTCTTTTTTGGGGGTGAAGAAAAAAAATGGTGGAGATTATATAGTAGCCATTAAGTGTTTATAAGTGACTAAAACTTGAATATAAACCTTTGTGGTGTTATAAAGTTTCAATCAAATGTGGTGATACTCATTTCGAATTCATGTGGTGAGTTTCAATTTGTTTCAGTTTCAGTCAAAATGGTGAGGTTCCGCTTCAGTTAATGTAGTGATTCAGTTTGTTTGAATGTGGTTAGGTTCAGTATCAATATGGTGAGTTTGTTTGTTTGTTTGAATGTGGTGAAATAGCTTTAATGTAATAAGTTGGTTAGAATCAATATGGTTAGACTTTTTTTTAATGTTATAGAATAGTTTTAATATTACGAGTCTTTGTTTGAATGCATGTTTAGTATCGTGTGGGGGTGAACGGAGCCTTTCATCCACACCAACACTGATCTAACAGCTTAATGAGGGGCTTCACGGTGCATTACTCTCCTCTACATTCGACTACAGGATCAAAAACGCCTCTCGCTAACTCTGTCTGAACTGTGATTACAACTATTTCTTAATTTAACGCATAATCATGGGTTATTAAGGGAGCTGTGAATACCATGCTAACTATATATACATTAAATTATCCTGTAGTAATTACCTCAACACATAATAATGATGATGATGAAGGATGAAGAGAATGATAGCAACAATAGTTATCTATAATGATACGAAAAAGAACACTACTACTACCACTACCAATAATAATAATAATACAGTTAAGTCTTGCTCCACCTCCACCTCCACCTCCACCCTCATCACTCCCCCAGCCAGGTGTGATGTTATATAAAGCTTCCCTCCACTTATTTTTGACAACGGAAATAGCGCACGGGAGACACCTGGGTGCTGGCAATGTCTTTCTCTCCCTCCCTCACTCACTCCCTGCCTCTGTTCTGGCATGGCATGGGGGTGGAAGGGGGAGGAAGGGTGTGGAAGGGGGAGGAGGGGGATGTGGAAGGGTGGAGAGGAGAGGAAATACAACTCAATTCTCGTACTGTCCCTTTATGTGTGTGTGTGTGTGTGTGTGTGTGTGTGTGTGTGTGTGTGTGTGTGTGTGTGTGTGTGTGTGTGTGTGTGTGTGTGTGTGTGTGTTCTCTCTCCCAAAGTCCTGGTAGCATGTTTGTGTGTTTGTCTATGGGTTAAAAACAAGCGTGTGTTCTCAGTAAGGTTTTGGGAGAAGAGGGTTTAAACAAGACAAATGTTTTTTCCACGGTTTAAATTTTCCTGTCCTGTGTGTGTGTGTGTGTGTGTGTGTGTGTGTGTGTGTGTGTGTGTGTGTGTGTGTGTGTGTGTGTGTGTGTGGTAAGTGTGCACCCATTCAAACAGGACATATTGTAGCTAACATCCTGGGTGCAACAGTTTACCTTCCCGGTGTGTTTGATTTTCAACCAGATGGCAAAAGACACTGAACAAAGGGCACCTACGAACACTCTGCCCCCCCCACCCACCCATCCACACACCCACACCAACGCCCACGCCCACGCCCCACACAAAGGTCTGGTTGCAAGGCCATCTTTGTGCTTTATCCTCTGTTCATCGAGTAACTGGTACGCTAACTGGTGAGACTGTTTGACTGACTGATTGACTAACTAACTGGTGTGACTGACTGACTTAAGGCCAATTATTTATTCTATACTATCTTTTGTATTTATAAAAGTAGCTAACTTAACAGTATATTAACACACACACACACACACACACACACACACACACACACACACACACACACACACACACACACACACACAGAGGAATGGAAAGGTAATGTGTCACTCAAGCACAAAGAATAACACTCAAAACGTATACTTATCAGACAAGAGAAAGAGTGAATGAGCTTAATAAGAGCATAATAAAGATAGTGATTAAAAGAGACTTGATGAATGAAGGAAAAGGTAAGGGAAGGAGAAGACAGGATATGAGGAGAGAACAGATGATAAGAAGAAATGATAAGAGAAGGAGGAGAGTTAAGAGGGAGGAGAGTAAAGAGAAGAAAAATGATTGATGAAACACACACCTGAGAATTGATGATGAGGTGGAGGAACGACGGAGAAAGGAAGGAGAAGGGAAGGGAAGGGAAGAGAAGGAAAGGAAAGGAAAGGAAAGGGAAGAGAAGGGAAGGGAAGGGAAGGGAAGGGAAGGGAAGGGAAGGGAAGGGAAGGGAAGGAAAAGGAGAGGTGGTGGTGATGAGACAGAAACCTTATGACCTTATACTATTAAACACACATTGAATGAAGGTCACCAAGGAAGGGAAGCATTGACAAGACAAACACCTTTTCACCTCCACCTTAATAACCAAAAGAGAGAGAGAGAGAGAGAGAGAGAGAGAGAGAGAGAGAGAGAGAGAGAGAGAGAGAGAGAGAGAGAGAGAGAGAGAGAGAGAGAGAGAGAGAGAGAGAGAGAGAGAGAG
>JAXIVD010003063.1:40000-50226 GCA_036785275.1 Cancer borealis
AAGACAGATAAAGAGGGGAAAAGGCAACATGGTGGCCGCTATCAGAAGGGAGCCACGGTGGCCACACACCATGGCAGCACGCACACTCAGGCCACACCGGTGCTCTCTCCCACACTCACTCTAGAAAAGTTGATGTTAATCTTTAAACTCATCACAGGTACAACTACACCTTAATGAGCTAAGATCCAGGCAATTACCGCTGCTTGTTACTATCAGCGACTGACGGAGGCCTGCGGGGTGGAGGTGAGCCTCGGGTGGGTGGCTGCGTGTCACTCTTACTCTTACTCTTACTCACTCTCTCACTCTCTCACTCTCTCTCTCTCTCTCTCTCTCTCTCTCTCTCTCTCTCTCTCTCTCTCACACACACACACACACACACACATACATACACAAAATCATGAAGAGCAGGTCACTCAAAATTATCATCATTCACACCAACAGTAAACATTAATTATATATATTCATATTCATTCTATATAAAAAAAATAAAAAGTAAATATATATCAAAACTAAGAGGGGAGGAGTGAAGGGGAGAGGGAGGGAGATGAGAAGGATGGAGAAAGAGGATAAGGAGGGAAAGGAAAGGAGAGGAGAGAACACCATGAATAGAGGGAGAGGAAAACATGGAAAGGAGAAATGTTATAATCGCAATCTCGGAATCTGGCGGTAAATATGCAGTGTTACTCCCAAACACTTAAACGTTCCCCTCCTCCCTTACCCAACACACTGCACTTAAGGAAACGACAAAGGTACGGAAGGAAGCACTTAAGGCGGCAAGTCCCTAAGGCGACCACACACGGACTGGCGTATTGAGTTCCAAGTGAGACGAAGGGGAAGGGGGGACACCGCGCAATGCAGGGGGCGAGGGGAGGGTCAAGTTGAGTATGACAAGCCACGAGAGGGGGGGAAGGGGAAGGGGGCGGTGTTGTGGTTGGGGTGGGGATAGGGTAGGGAGGGGGCGGTATACAGATGTGCTTGGCGTAGGTGTGGCGAGGGAGGCGTAAGGATGCATCGGACGGAGGTAGGAAGTGTGAAGTGTGTGTCGAGGCCGCTACTCACGCTACTTGGGCTGCAGAAGGAGTAGTGATGCTTGCTCTTCCCCCCGTAGTCGTGCATGCCCAGGAAATCCAGCATAGAGGACTTCTTTGGAGGCGGCGGCGGCGGCACCACATTGGATAGCAGCGAGGAGGTAGAGGCGGACGTGGAGAGGGGCGCGTTGGCGGTCTTACCGTGGCCGCTAGGAGTAGGGTCCTCAGCGGCGTCCAGCTGAGCTCTGTACTTGGCCAACGCGTAGGATGTGTCCATGAGATCCCTGTGCTTGGATAGGACACTGGAGGTGGTGGTGGAGGCTGATGTCTTGGGCTTGACGGAGGCTGTGGTGGTGAGCGAGTGTTCCTGGGTAGACGCGGGACTGACAGCGGGTACGTAGCCGATGGTGGGGTCGTTAAGCACGTCATAACAGTTGTGTAGTGTGCTGGACTTAGTTTTGGTGCCCTGCGTGCTGGGCTTGGTGCTGCTGGCGAGGCTGCTGTGGTGGTTGTTGTTGTTGATGTTGTTGTAGGTTTTGTTGTTATCATTATTGTTGTCATTGGTAGTGGTCTTGGCTGTGGTGTCGTACTTGGAGTGGGCGAGACGAGGCTTGAAGGTGGTGAAGGTGTACTCGTGTTCCGGTTCAATGTAATTAGACACCTTGATGGTGGGCGTGGGCGGCGTTGGGGGCGTGTGCAGGCCGTAGTGGTCCCTGCTCGGGTGATCCAGGATGGAGTGGTACGTCCTTCTGGAGTCCAGCAGCGGGTGGTAGAAGTGAACCTCCTCTGAGGGGGAGCGGAAGAGGTCGCTGGTGTAGGTACGGGTGAGGGCGAGGGAGGTGGGCTTGGAAGGTTTGGTGGTGGTAGTGGTGGTGATGGTGGTGGTGGGGGTGGTGGAGCCTCCACTTGGCCTATCTCGTACGGCGGCCTTGGCGAACACGATGGGTGGATCATGCAGGATGTATTTCTCCGAGTCTGGCGTGGTGTGCTTGGACAAGGTGTCAAGCCCTTTGGCCGAGGACTTAGTGATGGCCGATAGCACGTCCCCGGTGGAAGCACTGCCGTACACCTTGCGAGGGGGTCCCTGGCAGTTCTCGTCATCTGGGAAGGCACTGTAAGCCGTTACCTTGGCGGCCATCTCCTTAACCTGGTCATAACGCAGCTTGTGGTCCCCAACCTTAGGCGCCGAGGACTCCCCACCGCGCTTCAGGAACTTCCTGGAGGAGTTGGATGAGATATTGTGCAGCACGTTGAGGGGCAACGAGTACATGCTGAGGAGCTGTGCTCGCTCCTTGCGGCGCGCTGACTCGTCGGCCACGCTGTCAGGCGTGGCCGACGAGGTGGTGCTGCCTGTGTCATTGTCAAGTCCAGACAGGCCCGAGTACCGCTTGATGATGGAGCTGGTACTCTCTCGCCCCTCCGTGGCCTCCGGCACCGTGACGGGGCGGGAGGGACGCTGTCTGCCTGTCGCACTGACCAGGGAGTTGTCTCCGTGTCGCCGCCGCAGCTGAGGGCTGAGGTTGGCCCCCACGGCGGCCCTCCTGCTGCTGGTGTCCAAGCACCGATCCATAACGTAAGGAGACACGGAACCGTACTGTGACCAGTAGTCAGTCTTCTTGGCGCTGTCATTCTTCCTCAAGACACTCAGCTCGTCACTCAGCTCGTCCTCCTCGACGCAGCCGCTCCCCCCGAGGGTACTCTTCTTCAGGAAGCGGCTGGGTTTGTAGCGAGCACCAATTTTGTCGTAGTTGGGGGCCGGTGCTGAGAGGGACAGATAGGCGCCGCCCAGGCCATAATCTGAGCTAAGGGATACGTCCGAGGTGGTACGGCCGTACGTGGGACGGACGTGGTTACTACCACTGCCGTACCTCTTCCTGGGGGTGAGGTCATTCTTGTCGAGGTCTGAGGCGCCGTAGTCTGATTTGAAAGTTGAAAATGATGAGAAGGAGGCTGACGGGGCGAGGGTGTGTCCACTCCGGGTGGTGTAGCCGCCGACGGCCGAGGACGCGCCGTGCCGGAGGTGCGGTGAGCTGGGCTCATACTTGGACGCCTTCGACTTCACGTCACCGTACAGCGCCGCGGATTTCACGTCACCGTACAACGCCGCGGACTTGTAGTCGTTGTAGCGCGGCGTGTCGTCATACCTGCTGTACTTGAGGAGCATTGGATCGGTGGCCGAGGCCGTGGTGGAGGAGGAGGTGGTCGTGGTGGTGGTGGTGGTGGTGGTGGTGGTGGTGGGGGCGGGGGCGGTGGAGCGGTGCGGGGGCGCGCGGTCGTCCCCAGTCTGGGAAGCAGCCCTCACGCGGGAGGCAAACTTGTTGAAGAGGTTGGAGCAGCGGTTGAGGATGTCCCCGCCTGAGTCGTGTAGGATATTGGTGTACGAGGTGGTGGCGCTCCTGCCGTACTGCTGACGGGTGCGCCCGCTCATACTGCCGCCCGCCCCGCCCCACGCCCTAGGCTCGCATAGCACACGTCACTTCTACACGGCCATTTGCAGGGGTACAAGTGACACAAATCTGGGCCCAGGCCAAATAAATCCTTTGTTTCTCAATATGTTTATCTTTTATTTTCGCGGCGCAGGAAGCACGTGTCGCGCAGCCATGCCCCTCTCCGCCCTTCGTGGACGGTGACGCGGGGCAGGAAGGGCGGGAGGTTACCACGGCGGGGACGAGCACAGAAGAGCACAGTCTCGTGCAGCAGGTAAGGGCGTGAGCCAAGTGTAACTGAAGCAGACCACAGCACCGAGCCCGCCAGGCACGACGACAGCCCAGAGGGTAAAAATACCCAGGGCGCCGGGCCGGCCCGACCCCTGGCGGTGGTGGCGGTGGTGATGGTGCCCCCCCCAATAGTGCCACTTGCCCTACACCTTCCAGTTTCCCCAATACGCTGCATCCTACCCTACCCTACCCTTTCCTACTCCCACCCTCAACCCCTACCTCCAACCCCACACCACCCGCCCATCACCATGATAAAAAAGCTGCCCTATCAACCCCGCGCTGACGACTCTATTAATCTGCCACCACCACCACCACCACCCTGCCATGCACTATCGTCATCATCATTTGGCCCCATCAATGATGTACCAGCACTACGCTACACTCACAACCACCGCGCTATACACCCATGATAATCCTCCACAACCACCTACTACTATTTCTACATTACTACTATTACTATTACCATTACTACTACTACTACTACTACTACTACTACTACTACTACTACAACAACAACAACAACAACAACAACTACTACTACTACACCCCACTGCATCCATAACCCCGCCTTACAGCCACCACCACCACCATCACCACTCAAACCATATTCCTCTATTCATCTGCATTTCTCTAAGCCAAGCCCTGACTACCCAGCTATCTGACTAAGAACAGAACTGAGGAGGAGGAGGGTGGGGGGGAGCCGCCCACACATCAACTCATTACCCAAGGATTATTTTGGGTAGGAATGAGGCAGTCTCCCTCACGCCAACATCCGCCTTAGGGTAACAACCAGGAATTGTCGACCGCCGCCGCCGCCGCCGCCTCCTCCTCCTCTTCTCACCCGGTCTCAGCAAACGCTCTTCTATAATAGTTTTAGTGTTGTATATAAAGCCTTTCTAACAGCCTCATCATCATCACCATTATCATCCCTTGTCACCATCGTGTTGTGATGGTGACTAATTACACCTCACCATCCTCTCCAACTTATCAGCGGCTCGGGCAGTGAGGGGAAGGTGAGGTGCGTGTGAGGGGAAGGCAGAACACCCTCACCTTCCCCTCATCTGCATAACACCGTAACACCCAACGGATTAAAACGCCTCTAACGAGGAAAAGAGTTGGATCCTCTTGCTAGTCTCCCCTATTTCCTAACCACTAATTTCCACATCAAACGTTAATCCACTTATCCACTGGACATACTTATCACTTAAAAGACCTGTTTATAAGTAGTGGATAGAGGATATTGCAAGTATAATCCCCTCTTTTCCCCTCACACTGTCCCCTCTATCATTAAAGGATTCTAGGATGTCATAATTCACCTCCTACGAAGGATATAACGGAGTATCCTTCCCCCTATCCTTTGGGGCTGAGGGATAGGTGGGGGGTGGAATTAAGGGGGGCAGGGTATGGGGTGATGGTGCAGGTGTGCTAGGCGTGTGAGGGGGTGGTGGGGGTGTGGGTGGAGGGTTAAGAGGTGGGCGTGGGAGGTCATCAGCCTTGAGTGTCAACAAAGCAAAGAGTCTTTCACCTCAAGGAGTTCATGTTCGAGGAGATATTCGAGGATTTAAAAGACATTTACACTATTATTTATAACATTTTTTTTTCTTCTTCTCTCTCTCTGATTGTGACGTTGATAAGAGAGTGCGTCACATCCCACACTGCACGCCACACTCCCTCTCATGAGCCTCTGACTACTGTGGGTTGCTGTGTTGCCTGGGAAACACCCTCTCTCTTGTTATTTTCTCTTTTACTCTCTCCCTCTCTCTCTCTCTCTCTCTCTCTCTCTCTCTCTCTCTTTTACTCTCTCTCTCTCTCTCTCTCTCTCTCTCTCTCATCAGAAAAAGCGTTCCATTGACCTCCTTCACCTACTTCTCCCACTTCCCTCTTCGTCGTTAGATCCACCTGCTGCGTTACCTTTTCCTCTCTTCTCTCCCTTCCCCTCCCTCTCTCCTTCCCTCCAGCGTCGCCCAATAAACACGCAAGTGACAAGACTCGAACCCAGTAAACTATAGCTTCTGGCGAGGCTGAGTGTTTAGGGGGACAGAGGGGGGTGTGGAGGTAAATATGGGTGGTGGTGGTGGTGGTGGTGCAGGTGTGGGCGTGACTTGTAATGGGCGTTTGAAAGGAAGGAGGTAATGATTTTTGGGCTGATAGGCAGGAAGCTGAGGGTGGATAGAAGAGTGAGATTATTTTGAAACCGATGCTATGTTTTGGGCGGGAAGTTATGGTAGTTTGGGCTGGAGGAATGTAGTTTAGTTTTGGGCTGGAAGGGTGGTGTTTGGGCGGGATTAGGTAGATTTTAGGAGGCGGAAGGGTTAGGTTGGGGATAAAGCCTCACCCTAAATGTACACAATGAGGAGGTGAAAGATGTGTTGGAGGGAAGTGAGGTGAGTGAGTGAGTGAGTGAGTGAGTGTGTGTGTGTTGTGAGGTGTTACTAAATCTACCTGAGTGATACTAAAGGCTGGGAGGGAGCCAGGTGCCAAGGGGGCGTGCCAAGCCTTACCTCGGAGATCCCTGGCACCCTCAACATCACCACCACTACATATCTCCTCCTCTACTAAGTCATACCCTCCTCCTCCTCCTCCTCCTCGTACGTTTCCAGACCTTTCTTCTCCTTTTTAGGTAAACATCTTCCTCTCCCTCCTCCTCCTCCTCCTCCTGCAGGTACGAAAACAAGATGCATTCCAAGGACCAGATAGGTGAGCACGACGTAAGTGACGAAGTGGCAGTAGGTGCGAGACTCAGCCACACACACACACACACACACGGACGCCTCTCTGCGACACGGTCTGTTTGAGGTCCAATTTATGTCACAAGGGTCGGTGGACATTGGTTTATTTTCACGCTTTTACCTCGCGTCACGGTAATCCTTCGCTGTTTACAAGTGTGTTTTTGTAGGACAGATGTGGACCAAACTGCCTCCCTCCCCCCCTTTCCTCCTGCATCCTCAGCCCTCTCTTCTGCATCCTTGAGTCATCCCTCCTTTCTTCCTTCCCTTAGCTGACCATGACCAGTCTTCATCCTTCCTAATCTCTCGTTAATGGCATCCTGAGGTTCATCTGGCATTTCCTGTCTGAACGTTATTGTAATGGGTCATCTTGGTAGGGTAGCAGGGGGGAGAAGGGGAGGGGGGGGGGATAGCGTCGCGTGGTGTCAGAGGGAAACAAGCGTTGCGTTCACTCTGAAGACTCTCCCCTCGACCTGGTGACGGGCCAATCATATGTGTTCTCATGGGCCTTCCACGCTAACACTCTCGGCAGGGACCCCAGCAC
Organism: Cancer borealis; assembly: GCA_036785275.1. Classification (NCBI taxonomy): domain Eukaryota; kingdom Metazoa; phylum Arthropoda; class Malacostraca; order Decapoda; family Cancridae; genus Cancer; species Cancer borealis. The sequence continues at coordinate 47,016 of JAXIVD010003063.1, forward strand.
ATGGCCAGGCAGCAGGATCGGGGCGGGACGGGACAGGGTAGGGCAAGGTAGGGCAGGGCGGGGGCGGAGGCGGCATTTCCGTGCTGTTGCTTGCTCTTAAGTGGTCGTCTTGCCCCACCATCCCCAACGCCCTGCTGTCCTCACGTCCACCGCTGCAGTTTTTGCACGGATGATGCATGAACGGCGGCTGGGATGAGGTGCAGAGTGTTGATGGGGAGAAGGGGAGGAGAGGGTGAAGGGATGAAGGGGTAAAAGGATGACGACATAGAAAAACCTGCCCACGTGGCCTGTGTTGAGGGGACGAGATACATCCAAGAGGCAGACCAAGGGGAAGGGGATGGTAGGAGACACAGCAGTGGTGAGGAACGTGTGTGTGTGTGTGTGTGTGTGTGTGTGTGTGTGTGTGTGTGTGTGTGTGTGTGTGTGTGTGTGTGTGTGTGTGTGTGTGTGTGTGTGTGCGCGCGCGCGGAGCGGTGTGCGTAATATCCGACCTTCGTGTGGCGCCTAACACACGCAATACTTCAGTCCACCCTTGTGTGTCCTCCACTTTGTGATATTCTATTATCATCGTTCAGGAGTGTTAAGTGGTCATAAATTTCCAGAAGTTGACCCCACTAACGCACCTAGACGCCCCCCCCCCCCCCGTCTCTCTCTCTCTCTCTCTCTCTCTCAGCGGGATGTCTGCAGCAGCCGCCGCCTCAGCAGGTGCGGGGTAATGGTCTGCGGGCGGCTCAGCGGGGCATCAGAGGAACAAACGTGGCGGGGCGCCCATCTTGTGCACCTTCCTCCCATCTTCGGCATCTTCATTTTAGTCCTCAAAGGCCGCCGCCCCGCCCCACCCCGCCCCGCTGTGAAGACCAACACGAGCCTTCCCTTAAGGCGGCAACTCCGCCACTCTCAAGAAAGTGATGTGAGGGCGTAGTACAGTATTGATTGGCGGAGCGGGCGACACCCACCCACCCACACCCCGCCTTGCCCTGCACGCTGGACTTGACACCCTCAGGCATGGGAGTCTGTGGTGGGGTGCGGGGCAGGTCAGCATGGGTTGGGCACGCTGCCCACTCGCATGCCCTTCTACTTCCTCATAACACTGGCGGGGCGGCGGTGCGGCTGAGGGTTGGGTGTCTGGTGTCACGGTGTTGGTTCTCACGAGGACTTGAAGAAAGTTAGGTTTTTCCTGAGGCCAAGGCAGTCTGGCGGTCTTCCTTTTTTTGACTCTCCTAAGGCTGCCAGGCCACAGCCGTCCCTGGGCGGCCAACACTGGCCTCCTGGTGGTAGGCGCCGCGTGTCTTCGCCCTGCATCTGCCTCGTATTGTATCTCTGACCAAGTTTCGAGAAAGTTTTCAAAACAAACAATTGGTGTCTTGCTCCACTTGGCTGACCTTACGGTGCCGTCCCACGAGCCCCGCTGCCCTGGTTTTGTGCTACTGTGGGGTAGAGTAACGGCGGTGAGGAGGGCACTCTTCACTCCTGCCACACACACACCGGCAGTCACCACCACCACGCACCAAGAGGAAGGGTCCGCGAGGCATCCAACACACGAAGAGAGAAAGAGAGGGCGGTCATACGAGGCTCTGACGAAGGCGAAGAAAGGACACAAGCCTTAACCACGTACACGACACCAACAAGTGCTTTGCTTCACGACACGGTACTGCTGACGAAGGTGTGAGAGTGTGCGACGAAGGTGCTGACGGCAGGGAGGACGTGCTTGCAAGGGGAGGAAGTGACTGTCGAGGAGGAGGAGGAGGAGGAGGAGGAGGAGGAGGAGGAGGAGGAGGAGGAGGAGGAGGAGGAGGAGTGTGGTTCAAAGGTGAGTTACTGAACAGTGAACTAATTGAACGAAAACGTGTCAACAAATCCTTCAGAATAACGAAGATGCACGTAGGCATCCTACAGGGGAGGGGAAGGTTGGGAGGGAGGGAGGCGAGGGAGCAGGATGAAAAGGAGTGAGAAAGAATGACAGTGAAACAGCAGAAGAGGGAAAGAGAAAAAATGAGTCAGGGAGGAAGGAAGGAAGAAAGGAAGGCCGGTCAGTGAGAAAGAATGGCAGTGTAATAAGAAAAAATAAAGAGAATAAGCCAGAAACAAGCAAGGATGAGTGAGTGTGAATGAGAGTGAGTAAGAGGGTGAGTGTGAGAGAGGGGCGGGGGGGGGGGGGGGGGGGGAGCAGTACCTGGTAAGCATTGGTGGAGGAGTACCGGTCCATAATGTAATCAAATGAGCGGTAGAACGGCCTGACCGAGGAGGGATAGAATCTTCTGCGAGGCGCCATTGTGTGGAGGATTCACTAGTGTGCTGCTGCTGCTGCTCCTGCTGATGGTGGTAGTGGTGTTGGTGTTGGTGGTGTTGGTGCTCGACCCTCAACCTCACTGACTCTACATATTCTACTATATTTAGCCGTGTGGGTGCCTACTGCTGCTGCTGCTGCTGCTGCTAATACTTTCAAGGAGCCAATCACCACTCGTAACCAAGTTTAATACATTGTTTTTACTACTACTATTACTATTACTATTATTATTATTACTACTTCAACTACTACTACTACTACTACTACTACTACTACTACTACCATCACCATAACCATCAATAACGATACTATTACACCACTATCACCACCAATAACGCTACTACTACTAAAATAATGACAATAATAATAATAATAATAATAATAATAATAATATTACTACTACTACTCTACTATTACTATTACAACTATCACCACCACCATTAATTACACTACTACTATTACTACTACTACTACTACTAATAATAATAATAACAATAATACTATTACTACTACTATTACTATTACCACAACCAATAACTACTACTACTACTACTACTACCATCACCACCCACCACCACCACCATAACACTACTACTACTACTATTACTACCACTACCACTACTATTATCCCCACCACCACCACCACCACCACCACCACTACTACTACTACTACTACTACTACAACAACAACAACTACGACTACTACGTCTTTTTATCATCGTCCTCCTCTCCTCCTCCTCCTGGCGCCAGAGAAAACATGCACCAACGTCCTTGCTTCCCATTTTCTGACGGCCTATCGGGCGCGCGCGTGCGTGCTGTAGGAATGTGCTTCCCCCTTCCCAGGTGGGATTGGTTTCTTCTCTTTTATCTTCTCTTCCTCTTTCTTTCTTCATCTTCCTATTTTCTCACTGCTTTCTCTCTCTT
>JAXIVD010003064.1:0-5000 GCA_036785275.1 Cancer borealis
TTTCTCCACTCTCTCTCGTCACTCCTTGCTGTCTCCACGTTGGCCAGCGCGGGAGAGCGGGGCGGCTCGCTATATATTCCCTCTCGTCACTCCTTGCTGTCCCCACGTTGGCAGCGCGGGAGAGCGGGACGGCTCGCTATACACTCTCTCTCGTCACTCCTTGCCATCTCCACGTTGGCAGCGCGGGAGAGCGGGACGGCTCGCTATACCCTCTCTCTCGTCACTCCTTGCTGTCTCCACGTTGGCAGCGCGGGAGAGCGGGGCGGCTCACTATACACTCTCTCTCGTCACTCCTTGCCATCTCCACGTTGGCAGCGCGGGAGAGCGGGACGGCTCACTATACACTCTCTCTCGTCACTCCTTGCCATCTCCACGTTGGCAGCGCGGGAGAGCGGGACGGCTCGCTATACCCCTCTCTCTCGTCACTCCTTGCTGTCTCCACGTTGGCAGCGCGGGAGAGCGGGACGGCTCGCTATACACTCTCTCTCGTCACTCCTTGCCGTCTCCACGTTGGCAGCGCGGGAGAGCGGGACGGCTCACTATACACTCTCTCTCGTCACTCCTTGCCGTCTCCACGTTGGCAGCGCGGGAGAGCGGGACGGCTCACTATACACTCTCTCTCGTCACTCCTTGCCATCTCCACGTTGGCAGCGCGGGAGAGCGGGACGGCTCACTATACACTCTCTCTCGTCACTCCTTGCCATCTCCACGTTGGCAGCGCGGGAGAGCGGGACGGCTCGCTATACCCTCTCTCTCGTCACTCCTTGCTGTCTCCACGTTGGCAGCGCGGGGAGAGCGGGGCGGCTCACTATACACTCTCTCTCGTCACTCCTTGCTGTCTCCACGTTGGCAGCGCGGGAGAGCGAGGCGGCTCGTTATACACCCACTCTCGTCACTCCTTGCTGTCCCCACGTTGGCAGCGCGGGAGAGCGAGGCGGCTCGCTATACACTCTCTCTCGTCACTCCTTGCTGTCTCCAGGTTGGCAGCGCGGGAGATATAGGAGGCTCACTATACACACACTCCATTGTTTCTCGTGACTGGTTTCTCCCCCGTTGGCAGCGCCGGGCGGCGACTGAGAGCGGTAGAGCCACGATAAGTTTCTCGCACCCCGACTGCCTCCTCTGTTGCGAGCCCGGGACATTGTTTGTACAAGGTAAACGTAGTAGTATCAAGCTTTACAGTATGTTAATTGTTTTTTTCTGCTGTATACAAGAGGTATAATGTTTGCCGCCACATTTGCGTATCCGTGGAGATAAAAAAATGGAATTCTTTATCGAATTCCGTACTTTTTTTAAAACCACCCTTCGGATATGCATCTGTTTAGCGTTTTTGTTTGTCCACAAGCCACACATGTTCCTATTTGGACTTATAAAAAGACCGTGTTGTTGTGTTGTTACTAGTGCGTGATTGAATTTGTGTGTTTTGTTTAATGTCTTCTCTATGTATTTGTGTGTGTGACGCTGCTGTGTGTTAGTTAGTTAATAAGGCGTGTGAGAGGTGTTCCCGCTCTTACATATCGGGAGGGTTAGTAGTAGTAACTGAATCGATTTCTATGTTCTATTTGTTGAATTGATTTAAATATATATATCTTTTTGTGTGTGTGTGTGTGTGTGTGTGTGTGTGTGTGTGTGTGTGAGGCGCTGTGTTAGTTAAGGCGTGTGAGAGGTGTTCCCGGTGTGTAAGACCGGGAGAGTGAGGGTTGGGGTCGACGTGAGGATGGAGTTGAACAATGTTGCAATATTATCGGTTATTACGGAAGTGTCAGACGTCGGTTAGAAAAATGAAAACAACCATCGTGTAGGTGATAGAATGGTGCATATGATGAGCTACAATTGACAGCTTTATTTCTTTATCTATTAGAATATAATCGAGGTAGAATGAAATAGCGCATAAAGAAATGTTTTGACATGTTGTGCTTCACCACTTCGTAACTCGGTTATATTAGCTTACATTGAATTTCCAATTATTGCTTCGAGTAGTGGAAGGCTTGCTGATGGCTACGGTATGTAACACATGGTGGTGGAAAAAATAATGAGTGGTTTAAATGGTCGTTAAATTCGAATCCTTGAAAACCCGCCTTGGACGGTTTTCTTGTAGATTTGACAGTATTTTTTTATCTGCCTTTTTAACCAACTACAATATTTTATATCAGTTGTTATGGTACATCATACTGATCGTCAATGAGTGCAGATTATGAACCTGGATTTGAAAATACAATACGAGCTTAATAAATGTGAGAAACAGCGAGTTGAAGGAGAACATTTGAAAAAATTCTTTATGCGCTATTTTTTTTTCCTTCAATTATTTTGTAGCAAATGTCGTTTTAATGTTATTTTTTTTATTTCATCATGTGCATCATTGTATGACGAAGACGATGGTATACTCAGTTTTTCTTAGTGATATCTGGTAGTCTGGTAATATTTGGTAAGACTACAACATTTCTAATCACGGCCAGATTGTGAGTCTCTTAGCGACAAGGCTCGCCTCTCCCGCAGTTTTCTTCCGTCAAGGTGGTAACTAGCCGTTAAGCAATGTATGGAGATACCATCTCGCACTATAACTGCGGGAGAGGCTCTGAGTGAACAAGGTTACCTACCTCTAGCAACTGTAACGGATAGTAAGTCCTTCCCGTACTAAACTTGGAGGAGACGGCGCGGGACAATGTTTCACCGCCTGCTGCATTGAGACTGCGGGAGAGCTCTGAGTGAACAAGGTTACCTACCTCTAGCAACTGTAACGGATAGTAAGTCCTTGCCGTACTAAACTTGGAGGAGGCGGCGCGGGACAATGTTTCACCGCCTGCTGCATTGAGACTGCGGGAGAGGCTCTGAGTGAACAAGGTTACCTAACCTCTAGCAACTGTAACGGATAGTAAGTCCTTACCGTACTAAACTTGGAGGAGGCGGCGCGGGACAATGTTTCACCGCCTGCTGCATTGAGACTGCGGGAGAGCTCTGAGTGAACAAGGTTACCTACCTCTAGCAACTGTAACGGATAGTAAGTCCTTCCCGTACTAAACTTGGAGGAGGCGGCGCCGGACAATGTTTCACCGCCTGCTGCATTGAGACTGCGGGAGAGCTCTGAGTGAACAAGGTTACCTACCTCTAGCAACTGTAACGGATAGTAAGTCCTTGCCGTACTAAACTTGGAAGGAGGCGGCGCGGGACAATGTTTCACCGCCTGCTGCATTGAGACTGCGGGAGAGGCTCTGAGTGAACAAGGTTACCTAACCTCTAGCAACTGTAACGGATAGTAAGTCCTTGCCGTACTAAACTTGGAGGAGGCGGCGCGGGACAATGTTTCACCGCCTGCTGCATTGAGACTGCGGGAGAGCTCTGATTGAACAAGGTTACCTACCTCTAGCAACTGTAACGGATAGTAAGTCCTTGCCGTACTAAACTTGGAGGAGGCGGCGCCGGACAATGTTTCACCGCCTGCTGCATTGAGACTGCGGGAGAGGCTCTGAGTGAACAAGGTTACTTACCTCTAGCAACTGTAACGGATAGTAAGTCCTTGCCGTACTAAACTTGGAGGAGGCGGCGCGGGACAATGTTTCACCGCCTGCTGCATTGAGACTGCGGGAGAGGCTCTGAGTGAACAAGGTTACCTAACCTCTAGCAACTGTAACGGATAGTAAGTCCTTACCGTACTAAACTTGGAGGAGGCGGCGCGGGACAATGTTTCACCGCCTGCTGCATTGAGACTGCGGGAGAGCTCTGAGTGAACAAGGTTACCTACCTCTAGCAACTGTAACGGATAGTAAGTCCTTCCCGTACTAAACTTGGAGGAGGCGGCGCGGGACAATGTTTCACCGCCTGCTGCATTGAGACTGCGGGAGAGCTCTGAGTGAACAAGGTTACCTACCTCTAGCAACTGTAACGGATAGTAAGTCCTTCCCGTACTAAAATTGGAGGAGGCGGCGCGACGCGAGACAAACACAGAGAGAGAAAGAGACAGAGACAGAGACAGACACAGTGAGAGAAAGAGACAGAAAGAAAGAGAAAGAAACAGACACAGAGAGAGAAAGAGACAGAGACAGACACAGTGAGAGAAAGAGACAGAAAGAAAGAGAAAGAAACAGACACAGAGAGAGAAAGAGACAGAGAGAGAAAGAGACAGAGACAGAGAAAGAGACAGACACAGTGAGAGAAAGAGACAGAAAGAAAGAGAAAGAGACAGACACAGTGAGAGAAAGAGACAGAAAGAAAGAGAAAGAGACAGACACAGAGAGAGAAAGAGACAGAGAGAGAAAGAGACAGAGAAAGAAAGAGACAGAGAAAGAGACAGACACAGTGAGAGAAAGAGACAGAAAGAAAGAGAAAGAGACAGACACAGAGAGAGAAAGAGACAGAGAGAGAAAGAGACAGAGAGAGAAAGAGAAAGAGACAGAGAGAGAGAAAGAGACAGACACAGAGAGAGAAAGAGACAGAGACAGACACAGAGAGAGAAAGAGACAGAGAGAGAAAGAGAAAGAGAAAGAGACAGAGAGAGAGAAAGAGAAAGAGACAGAGAGAGAAAGAGACAGAGATAGACACAGAGAGAGAAAGAGACAGGGAGAGAAAGAGACAGAGATAGACACAGAGAGAGACAGAGATAGACACAGAGAGAGAAAGAGACAGACACAGAGAGAGAAAGAGACAGAGAAAGAGAGAGAGACAGGGAGAGAAAGAGACAGAGATAGACACAGAGAGAGAAAGAGACAGGGAGAGAAAGAGACAGAGATAGACACAGAGAGAGAAAGAGACAGGGAGAGAAAGAGACAGAGAGAGAAAGAGACAGGGAGAGAAAGAGACAGAGATAGACACAGAGAGAGAAAGAGACAGGGAGAGAAAGAGACAGGGAGAGAAAGAGACAGAGATAGACACAGAGAGAGAAAGAGACAGACACAGAGAGAGAAAGAGACAGAGAAAGAGAGAGAGAAAGAGACAGAGACAGGGAGAGAAAGAGAGAGAGAAAGAGACAGAGATAGACACAGAGAGAGAGAGAAAGAGACAGAGAC
>JAXIVD010003064.1:10000-25000 GCA_036785275.1 Cancer borealis
CAGGCCTGGTTACGGAATAAGTACCGTATTCCCTTTCGCCACTAACTCCCAACTGGCAACTGAGAAAAATCTCTCATTTTGTTGTTGTTTGCAGAGAGCGAACGAGATCGAGAAGACTACTACTAGCATAGCATAGCAGCAGCCTCTCTCCCTCCATTCAACTCTCCGCGACTCGCTTGGCCGTTGCCTCTAGCGTGGGATAAGGCTTTAGCCTTGGGCTTAGGAGCGACTAACCCATGTCCAACTGATGTTCACATGGAACCCTTCTCCACATCGGCCTTCAAGGGAAGTCTCTCTCGACTATTTGCTACTACCACCAAGATCTGCACCAGGGGCGGCTCCAGGCCGGCTCACGCCGGATCCCTTCAGCGCTCACCCCTGCGACCCTCCTACTCGCCGGGGCTTGGAGACCTGGGCCTCCCCCCGCTAAGAGGGAAGCTTGGCCTTTAGTGCCACCGGCGGTCGAGTATCGGGAGAATGCTTGAGCGCCATACCATTTTAAGGGCTAGTTGCTTCGGCAGGTGAGTTGTTACACACTCCTTAGCGGATTCCAACTTCCATGGCCACCGTCCTGCTGTCTATAGCAACCAACGCCTTTCGATGGGGTCTAGATGAGCATTCGTTTAGGCCCCTTAACTCGACGTTTGGTTCATCCCACAGCGCCAGTTCTGCTTACCAAAAATGGCCCACTAGATACTCGGATTAGTCGCCGAAGCTTCAGCATTCAAGCAAGCTCGGCATCTCACCCATTTAAAGTTTGAGAATAGGTTGAGGACGTTTCGTCCCCAAGACCTCTAATCATTCGCTTTACCGGATGAAACTCCTTTGTTTCCGCGAGTACCAGCTATCCTGAGGGAAACTTCGGAGGGAACCAGCTACTAGATGGTTCGATTAGTCTTTCGCCCCTATACCCAGCTCTGACAATCGATTTGCACGTCAGAATTGCTACGGACCTCCACCAGAGTTTCCTCTGGCTTCATCCTGGCCAGGCATAGTTCACCATCTTTCGGGTCCCAACATGTCTGCTCATGGTACTTGCCGACAGCACACGCGCTAGGCCACTCCGGACAGAGCAGGATCAGAAGGCGTAACCGCGCCGGACGAACCCAGGAAGAAGCCGTGAAGCCCCCGCCCAAAGCCCGCCCAAAGACACGCGGCACACCAACCGAGAGCCCAAGCAGAGCCGATGAGGCCAACAACAGATTCGCGCGACGGCGTCGTATGGCAAGTCCCGGGCCTGCGCCCCCCTGCGTACAGGCGAGCATGCTCGGACCACCGAGCGCGCCGGGCAACCCACGAAGCCAGAGGTAGACAACAGGGGAGAGGGACTCACCCCGCGCACCTCTTTTGGAATGACCTCGCTTTGGTATGGGAGACCCGGCGGCATCGGCCGGTCAGGGATCGGCCCCGGAGGGCGCCACCGACCGAAGCCGGGACACCCCCCTTTCACTTTCATTGCGCCTTTGGGTTTAGTGCGCCCAATGACTCGCACACATGTTAGACTCCTTGGTCCGTGTTTCAAGACGGGTCGGGTGGGTCACCGACCTTTTGCACGCCGCGAGAGGAAGTATTGGCGTGGATGCGCCCCTCTGCTACACGACCGTCGCAGGGCAGCCAGGACACCGGAGGTTTCCCCCTTCGCCGGCACTAAAAGTGCACGACGTTGGGGTACCAGTCCGCCCGGGCCTTAGACGTCCCCAGCAACGGGTCGCGGCGACCTACATCACGAGGGGAAATACGCCCGCCGGCGCCGGCTTGAACGTGGGCACGCCCAAGAGTTCCTGGGTCGCATAAGCGAATCCCAACGTCCAGCCGGCTTTGGCCGACGAGCTGAATCCCCTCGGTTCGACCTTCGAGGTCCCACCCGTTTGGCTCTTAACGGTTTCACGTACTCTTGAACTCTCTCTTCAAAGTTCTTTTCAACTTTCCCTCACGGTACTTGTTCGCTATCGGTCTCGTGGTCATATTTAGCCTTAGATGGAGTTTACCACCTGCTTAGGGCTGCATTTTCAAGCAACCCGACTCTACGGAGAGGCCCTTTCCGACAATCTCTCGTGTACCCTCGCGGGCGCCGCCACACGGGCCTGTCACCCTCCATGGGTAGTGGCCGCTTTCAAGCATAACTTAGGCGGTGAGAGACTGCGTGCCGGACCCTCCGAAACGCAACACCCCTGGCGCCGGGTCACGACGCCAGGTTATGCGCTGGGCTTTTCCCAGTTCAGTCGCCCTTACTAAGGGAATCCCTGTTGGTTTCTTTTCCTCCGCTTATTAATATGCTTAAATTTGGCGGGTACTCTACCCTAACACGAGGTCGACATTGGAGCAGTAGCGACTACTATAAAGTAGTCACTGGCTTCCAGTTTTGGTTTGTGTGCGCCCGTTCCCATTAAGGTTTGATAAGGATGGGTGCTGCAGCTAACGAACCGAGGTGTAAGTAGTATAAACCGACCCGGTCGCCTTCAAGACGCCCATACGCGACTTTAGCATGCAACAGAGCCTCTGTCCTTCCTTGGAGGGAAACGAGGCAACAGGCATGGACGGCGACAAACAAAACAGCGCGTAAGCGTTGTATGTCTGTACATGGTCCTTGCCACCAAGTCCACAGATATATGACTTTGGCTTGGCAGCACATCTTTAGGGAACGCCAATTTGACTCTCGTCAAAGAGGCGAACCTCCCCAAGGCGGTCAATGCCACGCACGCAGTAGAGAGAGAGAGAGAGAGTAGAGACAAAGCTGCTACTACTACTACTACTACTACTACTCTGCCGGTGGTAACAAAGCCGATGTATTGGATTTGATATCCGACCCTCGTGTAGGAGTGACGGCAGCACATGAGAGTGCCGCCGCCGCAATGTGCGTTCGACTTGTCGATGTATCTGGTATTCTTGCGATTCACATACCGACACGCAGCTTGCTGCGGTCTTCATCGACCCACGAGCCGAGTGATCCACCGTTAAGAGTTGTGATTTTTGTCATTACGTCAGTCTCAATTGCCGACTTTCAAGACTTCCGCCATCTCTGCCTCGGGAGACGATAGTGGGAAGACGTAGTATACTGGGTTTAAATAGATAGTCACAGGTTTGTGAGAAGTACCTCGTTACCAGCCGGTGACACCTCCCGACGACGTTAAGTGACCGCTATCATTCGGAAACTTTGCCCGATAAAAGTCGGCCAACCTAGCGTACGTCGGTTGGTTGGAGTACCGGTGGTGTGAGTAATGGTCTACCTCTGTCCACAATGGACAGAAGAGAAGAGTGTGGGTTGAGCTGCGGCACTGTTTGCCTGTTCTCAGGCCGGGCCGCCAAAAATTGATGCATCGGTCAATTTTTTTTTTTTTGGTCGGTACCCGGCCACCCGAATTTTTTGGTTTTTGTTGCTGCAAGCAAACACGTTAATGATCCTTCCGCAGGTTCACCTACGGAAACCTTGTTACGACTTTTACTTCCTCTAAATGATCAAGTTTGGACATCTTTCCGTCAGCTCGAGGCGCCGAGAGACCCAACGGCGAACCGAGGGCCCGGCATCCAAGAGCGCCAGTCCGAAGGCCTCACTAAATCATTCAATCGGTAGTAGCGACGGGCGGTGTGTACAAAGGGCAGGGACGTAATCAACGCAAGCTCATGACTTGCGCTTACTGGGAATTCCTCGTTCATGGGAGACAATTGCAAACCCCAATCCCTATCATGAAAGGATTTCAACGGGTTACCCGCTCCTCTCGGAGGGGGAGGACACGTTGATCCCTTCAGTGTAGCGCGCGTGCGGCCCAGAACATCTAAGGGCATCACAGACCTGTTATTGCTCAATCTCGTGCGGCTAGAATTGCCGCTTATCCCTCTAAGAAGAAGCTGCGAACTGGACACCAATTGCTGGAGATCCGTCGACTAGTTAGTAGGCCAGAGTCTCGTTCGTTATCGGAATTAACCAGACAAATCGCTCCACCAACTAAGAACGGCCATGCACCACCACCCACCGAATCGAGAAAGAGCTCTCAATCTGTCAATCCTTCCGGTGTCTGGGCCTGGTGAGGTTCCCCGTGTTGAGTCAAATTAAGCCGCAGGCTCCACTCCTGGTGGTGCCCTTCCGTCAATTCCTTTAAGTTTCAGCTTTGCAACCATACTTCCCCCGGAACCCAAAGACTTTGGTTTCCCGGAAGCTGCCCGCCGGGTCATGGGAATAACGCCGGCGGATCGCTGGTCAGCATCGTTTATGGTTAGAACTAGGGCGGTATCTGATCGCCTTCGAACCTCTAACTTTCGTTCTTGATTAATGAAAACATCCTTGGCAAATGCTTTCGCAGTAGTTCGTCTTGCGACGGTCCAAGAATTTCACCTCTAGCGTCGCAATACGAATGCCCCCGCCTGTTCCTATTAGTCATTACCTCGGGTTCAGAAAACCGACAAAATAGAACCGAGGTCCTATTCCATTATTCCATGCATAGGCATTCAGGCCGTCAGTGTAGCCTGCTTTGAGCACTCTAATTTTTTCAAAGTAAACTCTGCCGGCCACGCGGGACACTCGATGAAGAGCACCCCGTGCGAGCCAGCGGGCTGTTGTGGCTGTTCGGAGCGTGACAGTATGCACCGGGCGGTGAACCGTCAGTCCAGAACTGAAATCCAACTACGAGCTTTTTAACCGCAACAACTTTAATATACGCTATTGGAGCTGGAATTACCGCGGCTGCTGGCACCAGACTTGCCCTCCAATAGATCCTCGTTAAAGGATTTAAAGTGTACTCATTCCGATTGCGAGGCCTCGGATGAGTCTCGCATCGTTATTTTTCGTCACTACCTCCCCGTGCCGGGAGTGGGTAATTTGCGTGCCTGCTGCCTTCCTTAGATGTGGTAGCCGTTTCTCAGGCTCCCTCTCCGGAATCGAACCCTGATTCCCCGTTACCCGTTATAGCCATTGTAGGCGTATAACCTACAATCGAAAGCTGATAAGGCAGACACTTGAAAGAGGCGGCGCCGGTGCGGAGACCGTGCGCTCAGCGACAAGTTATTCAGATTCAACACGGTGGGGTGACGGACCGAAGTCCGACCGGTTTTGAACTAATAAAAGCGCTCTTCCCTTGCGGTCAGAGACGTGGTGCATGTATTAGCTCTAGAATTACCACAGTTATCCAAGTAAGTGTGGGTACAGATCCAATGAATCATAGCTGATTTAATGAGCCATTCGCGGTTTCGCCTTAAATCGGCTTGTACTTAGACATGCATGGCTTAATCTTTGAGACAAGCATATGACTACTGGCAGGATCAACCAGGTAGCTATGTTACATCAAAACTTTTTGATTGTAATGTTTAGTAATAGCGCTAAGCGTCCATTGGCAGCATTGGCCCGCGACGCCGCGTCCCTTCTCTTTAAGGGGGAAATGGAAATAACCTTCGTTACACCATTCAAGTGTGTCCCTTCTCTCTAAGGGGGGAATGGAAATAACGTACGTTACACCATTCTAGCGTCCCTTCTCTCTAAGGGTGATATGGAAATAACGTACGTTACACCATTCAAGCGTCCCTTCTCTCTAAGGGGGGAATGGAAATAACGTACGTTACACCATCCAAGTTTGTGGTAGTAGTTGTAAGCTGCTGGGAAACGTTTATAACCCGTCTTTGCTCACGAAAAGAAACAAAAGTGTGCTTCGTTCCAACTGACCGTTCGTTAGAAGCTGCGTCAGTGTAGAGAGGTTAAAGTGATGATTCTTTAACCTACGGGATGAGTTATCGCACGGGTAGTGGAGTAACCATCACAAAGTAAGAGGGGTCGCTGCATTGAAGGCTCCCCGCTTTAGCTAACACCATATCATCATGTGCGCCGCCACGAGGAGCCACAGCTAATGCCGTGGAGCTTCTCTTCCAAAAGGAGAGGGGGTGTTGCATGAGACAGTCGTAAAAGTCTGCACGCAGAATATGTGGGTGGTTCATATGTATACGTATATATATAGAAATATATATAAGTTGTGCGTGGCCTTTGCTCTCTCTAGCAGTGTTTTACGCCACCACGTTAACACGCTCGATGTGCCAATGGTCGTCACCAGTGCATCTCAATCACTAACCGCCACCCTTAGTATATAGCCTCGGTACCTTCTTAGTAATAGGTAGAGAGAACCAAGTGGTTAGGACTGATGTCTGACGCACGTATGCAGCATTCAGCGTGAGGGACGGCACTGAGGTTGATCCAGCAACCTCGCCTCCCTACTATATTTTTCAGGTCGAACTCGTGTTAGTCTTCCCTGGGGGTAGCGGCTACCTTTACCGCGCCCAAGCTTGGTGCAGCATGAAAGAGAGCGGGGCGAGTTGGCCCCGCGCTCCACATTGGAAATTTTAAGCCACTTTGGGCCCCGCTCGGCCCGTTCTCGTGTCCAAAACCAGCCCCGCTCCGCCGGCAACTCCCCGCGCTGGTAGCGCGGGAGACCGATTCTCCTCACTGGCAACTCCATCCCGCGCTCACCCATCGCCTACCGAGCATGTCCCGTCTTCCTAGCCCGGGAGAAACATTTTCTCCACTCTCTCTCGTCACTCCTTGCTGTCTCCACGTTGGCCAGCGCGGGAGAGCGGGGCGGCTCGCTATATATTCCCTCTCGTCACTCCTTGCTGTCCCCACGTTGGCAGCGCGGGAGAGCGGGACGGCTCGCTATACACTCTCTCTCGTCACTCCTTGCCATCTCCACGTTGGCAGCGCGGGAGAGCGGGACGGCTCGCTATACCCTCTCTCTCGTCACTCCTTGCTGTCTCCACGTTGGCAGCGCGGGAGAGCGGGGCGGCTCACTATACACTCTCTCTCGTCACTCCTTGCCATCTCCACGTTGGCAGCGCGGGAGAGCGGGACGGCTCACTATACACTCTCTCTCGTCACTCCTTGCCATCTCCACGTTGGCAGCGCGGGAGAGCGGGACGGCTCGCTATACCCTCTCTCTCGTCACTCCTTGCTGTCTCCACGTTGGCAGCGCGGGAGAGCGGGACGGCTCGCTATACACTCTCTCTCGTCACTCCTTGCCGTCTCCACGTTGGCAGCGCGGGAGAGCGGGACGGCTCACTATACACTCTCTCTCGTCACTCCTTGCCGTCTCCACGTTGGCAGCGCGGGAGAGCGGGACGGCTCACTATACACTCTCTCTCGTCACTCCTTGCCATCTCCACGTTGGCAGCGCGGGAGAGCGGGACGGCTCACTATACACTCTCTCTCGTCACTCCTTGCCATCTCCACGTTGGCAGCGCGGGAGAGCGGGACGGCTCGCTATACCCTCTCTCTCGTCACTCCTTGCTGTCTCCACGTTGGCAGCGCGGGAGAGCGGGGCGGCTCACTATACACTCTCTCTCGTCACTCCTTGCTGTCTCCACGTTGGCAGCGCGGGAGAGCGAGGCGGCTCGTTATACACCCACTCTCGTCACTCCTTGCTGTCCCCACGTTGGCAGCGCGGGAGAGCGAGGCGGCTCGCTATACACTCTCTCTCGTCACTCCTTGCTGTCTCCAGGTTGGCAGCGCGGGAGATATAGGAGGCTCACTATACACACACTCCATTGTTTCTCGTGACTGGTTTCTCCCCCGTTGGCAGCGCCGGGCGGCGACTGAGAGCGGTAGAGCCACGATAAGTTTCTCGCACCCCGACTGCCTCCTCTGTTGCGAGCCCGGGACATTGTTTGTACAAGGTAAACGTAGTAGTATCAAGCTTTACAGTATGTTAATTGTTTTTTTCTGCTGTATACAAGAGGTATAATGTTTGCCGCCACATTTGCGTATCCGTGGAGATAAAAAAATGGAATTCTTTATCGAATTCCGTACTTTTTTTAAAACCACCCTTCGGATATGCATCTGTTTAGCGTTTTTGTTTGTCCACAAGCCACACATGTTCCTATTTGGACTTATAAAAAGACCGTGTTGTTGTGTTGTTACTAGTGCGTGATTGAATTTGTGTGTTTTGTTTAATGTCTTCTCTATGTATTTGTGTGTGTGACGCTGCTGTGTGTTAGTTAGTTAATAAGGCGTGTGAGAGGTGTTCCCGCTCTTACATATCGGGAGGGTTAGTAGTAGTAACTGAATCGATTTCTATGTTCTATTTGTTGAATTGATTTAAATATATATATCTTTTTGTGTGTGTGTGTGTGTGTGTGTGTGTGTGTGTGTGTGTGAGGCGCTGTGTTAGTTAAGGCGTGTGAGAGGTGTTCCCGGTGTGTAAGACCGGGAGAGTGAGGGTTGGGGTCGACGTGAGGATGGAGTTGAACAATGTTGCAATATTATCGGTTATTACGGAAGTGTCAGACGTCGGTTAGAAAAATGAAAACAACCATCGTGTAGGTGATAGAATGGTGCATATGATGAGCTACAATTGACAGCTTTATTTCTTTATCTATTAGAATATAATCGAGGTAGAATGAAATAGCGCATAAAGAAATGTTTTGACATGTTGTGCTTCACCACTTCGTAACTCGGTTATATTAGCTTACATTGAATTTCCAATTATTGCTTCGAGTAGTGGAAGGCTTGCTGATGGCTACGGTATGTAACACATGGTGGTGGAAAAAATAATGAGTGGTTTAAATGGTCGTTAAATTCGAATCCTTGAAAACCCGCCTTGGACGGTTTTCTTGTAGATTTGACAGTATTTTTTTATCTGCCTTTTTAACCAACTACAATATTTTATATCAGTTGTTATGGTACATCATACTGATCGTCAATGAGTGCAGATTATGAACCTGGATTTGAAAATACAATACGAGCTTAATAAATGTGAGAAACAGCGAGTTGAAGGAGAACATTTGAAAAAATTCTTTATGCGCTATTTTTTTTTCCTTCAATTATTTTGTAGCAAATGTCGTTTTAATGTTATTTTTTTTATTTCATCATGTGCATCATTGTATGACGAAGACGATGGTATACTCAGTTTTTCTTAGTGATATCTGGTAGTCTGGTAATATTTGGTAAGACTACAACATTTCTAATCACGGCCAGATTGTGAGTCTCTTAGCGACAAGGCTCGCCTCTCCCGCAGTTTTCTTCCGTCAAGGTGGTAACTAGCCGTTAAGCAATGTATGGAGATACCATCTCGCACTATAACTGCGGGAGAGGCTCTGAGTGAACAAGGTTACCTACCTCTAGCAACTGTAACGGATAGTAAGTCCTTCCCGTACTAAACTTGGAGGAGACGGCGCGGGACAATGTTTCACCGCCTGCTGCATTGAGACTGCGGGAGAGCTCTGAGTGAACAAGGTTACCTACCTCTAGCAACTGTAACGGATAGTAAGTCCTTGCCGTACTAAACTTGGAGGAGGCGGCGCGGGACAATGTTTCACCGCCTGCTGCATTGAGACTGCGGGAGAGGCTCTGAGTGAACAAGGTTACCTAACCTCTAGCAACTGTAACGGATAGTAAGTCCTTACCGTACTAAACTTGGAGGAGGCGGCGCGGGACAATGTTTCACCGCCTGCTGCATTGAGACTGCGGGAGAGCTCTGAGTGAACAAGGTTACCTACCTCTAGCAACTGTAACGGATAGTAAGTCCTTCCCGTACTAAACTTGGAGGAGGCGGCGCCGGACAATGTTTCACCGCCTGCTGCATTGAGACTGCGGGAGAGCTCTGAGTGAACAAGGTTACCTACCTCTAGCAACTGTAACGGATAGTAAGTCCTTGCCGTACTAAACTTGGAAGGAGGCGGCGCGGGACAATGTTTCACCGCCTGCTGCATTGAGACTGCGGGAGAGGCTCTGAGTGAACAAGGTTACCTAACCTCTAGCAACTGTAACGGATAGTAAGTCCTTGCCGTACTAAACTTGGAGGAGGCGGCGCGGGACAATGTTTCACCGCCTGCTGCATTGAGACTGCGGGAGAGCTCTGATTGAACAAGGTTACCTACCTCTAGCAACTGTAACGGATAGTAAGTCCTTGCCGTACTAAACTTGGAGGAGGCGGCGCCGGACAATGTTTCACCGCCTGCTGCATTGAGACTGCGGGAGAGGCTCTGAGTGAACAAGGTTACTTACCTCTAGCAACTGTAACGGATAGTAAGTCCTTGCCGTACTAAACTTGGAGGAGGCGGCGCGGGACAATGTTTCACCGCCTGCTGCATTGAGACTGCGGGAGAGGCTCTGAGTGAACAAGGTTACCTAACCTCTAGCAACTGTAACGGATAGTAAGTCCTTACCGTACTAAACTTGGAGGAGGCGGCGCGGGACAATGTTTCACCGCCTGCTGCATTGAGACTGCGGGAGAGCTCTGAGTGAACAAGGTTACCTACCTCTAGCAACTGTAACGGATAGTAAGTCCTTCCCGTACTAAACTTGGAGGAGGCGGCGCGGGACAATGTTTCACCGCCTGCTGCATTGAGACTGCGGGAGAGCTCTGAGTGAACAAGGTTACCTACCTCTAGCAACTGTAACGGATAGTAAGTCCTTCCCGTACTAAAATTGGAGGAGGCGGCGCGACGCGAGACAAACACAGAGAGAGAAAGAGACAGAGACAGAGACAGACACAGTGAGAGAAAGAGACAGAAAGAAAGAGAAAGAAACAGACACAGAGAGAAAGAGACAGAGACAGACACAGTGAGAGAAAGAGACAGAAAGAAAGAGAAAGAAACAGACACAGAGAGAGAAAGAGACAGAGAGAGAAAGAGACAGAGACAGAGAAAGAGACAGACACAGTGAGAGAAAGAGACAGAAAGAAAGAGAAAGAGACAGACACAGTGAGAGAAAGAGACAGAAAGAAAGAGAAAGAGACAGACACAGAGAGAGAAAGAGACAGAGAGAGAAAGAGACAGAGAAAGAAAGAGACAGAGAAAGAGACAGACACAGTGAGAGAAAGAGACAGAAAGAAAGAGAAAGAGACAGACACAGAGAGAGAAAGAGACAGAGAGAGAAAGAGACAGAGAGAGAAAGAGAAAGAGACAGAGAGAGAGAAAGAGACAGACACAGAGAGAGAAAGAGACAGAGACAGACACAGAGAGAGAAAGAGACAGAGAGAGAAAGAGAAAGAGAAAGAGACAGAGAGAGAGAAAGAGAAAGAGACAGAGAGAGAAAGAGACAGAGATAGACACAGAGAGAGAAAGAGACAGGGAGAGAAAGAGACAGAGATAGACACAGAGAGAGACAGAGATAGACACAGAGAGAGAAAGAGACAGACACAGAGAGAGAAAGAGACAGAGAAAGAGAGAGAGACAGGGAGAGAAAGAGACAGAGATAGACACAGAGAGAGAAAGAGACAGGGAGAGAAAGAGACAGAGATAGACACAGAGAGAGAAAGAGACAGGGAGAGAAAGAGACAGAGAGAGAAAGAGACAGGGAGAGAAAGAGACAGAGATAGACACAGAGAGAGAAAGAGACAGGGAGAGAAAGAGACAGGGAGAGAAAGAGACAGAGATAGACACAGAGAGAGAAAGAGACAGACACAGAGAGAGAAAGAGACAGAGAAAGAGAGAGAGAAAGAGACAGAGACAGGGAGAGAAAGAGAGAGAGAAAGAGACAGAGATAGACACAGAGAGAGAGAGAAAGAGACAGAGACAGACACAGAGAGAGAAAGAGAAAGAAAGAGACAGAGATAGACACAGAGAGAGAAAGAGACAGAGACAGACACAGAGAGAGAAAGAGACAGAGAAAGAAAGAGACAGAGACAGGGAGAGAAAGAGACAGAGAAAGAGACAGAGAGAGAGAGAAAGAGACAGAGAGAGAAAGAGAAAGAGACAGAGAGAGAGAGAGAAAGAGACAGAGAAAGAGACAGAGACAGACACAGAGAAAGAGACAGAGACAGACACAGAGAGAGAAAGAGACAGACACAGAGAGAGAAAGAGACAGACACTTTCCTAGCCTGTCTCACCACATATCCGTAATGAACCTAGACTATCTCACCGGGCCAGGTGAAACTACCTAAAACAAGCAACTATGTGCTGGAGCCCACGAGTGAAAATTATTAATGCTACCATGTATTTGTGTTAGTATTTAAGATAGAACGTTGATATTCTTAGTGCAAATAGAGTAGGCTGCGAGCTTGTAAATGCTACAAACAGATTTTCTTAATGAGCCTTAGTTTGGAAATTTTTTATTGCGTACTTGTAGAAGAAAAGTAATGTATTCCCTTAGCGGGTGGGATGTGTTTAGTGGCGTAAAATATATATGGTGAAATGTAATTATATTTTTTTTCTTCAAATTTAAATATCTCGAGAAGTAAAGCCCAAGAAGATTTTCTTTTAATACCAGTAGAAAGGCCTTGTAATGATTTACCGTCAGTATACGTGGAGGATTTCTATAGTCTCAAGACTGTCTGACGTGTTAGTTTTGCGACTTGAGGTTACTTTTGTGATACTTTTCGATGATACGTTTAAGTTCGACACTTGTTTTTGAGTGCAACTGCACAAGACTCTGACGTGTTATTTTTCGATGATACGTTCAAGTTCGACAGTTACTTTTGTGTACAACTGCACACAAGACCGTCTTGAGGTTACTTTCGGATGTTACGTTGCGTGACGAAACCTCTATATTCTTTTTACGGTGCAGTCTTAGCGAATGACAGTGAGGATGCTGTTCTATAGATAAGGGTGTGTAGTAATGTAAATATGGGTTTGCCGGGAGGATTTCGCCATCGGGATGCGTGACAAAATCTTTTTAGCCTTGTTAGGGAGGCAGAAGTGCAAGCGGTTCGTAGCGAGAGTACTGCTGCTGTTCTGTTGATTTGAGTGTGGAAAGATATAAATAAATAAATCTTGGTTTTTGGTGTCACCTCTGAAACTAAGTTAATCCAAATATATTTTACAAGGATATTACGTACTGAACACCAATATCATATTCATTACGCTTTTAATGTGGAAACGAGAATTGAACCTAATGCTATAAGTGGGAAATTGTAGTCTTCGTTTTCGCTGCTACTTTGAGAGAATGGATCCAAGTATGTCCTCAAGATTTATATACGGTATGATGTTTGCTATTTAAGTGACTAATAGCTACCCCCGCCGATTACCCGCGCTTGTAGAGTCATAGCTACCCCCGCCGTTTACCGGCGCTTGGTCTGGTGCAATCGTCTATAGTTGTAAAGTATATCAGAAATAATGTTAGCAAGTCAAAAAATTTAACAGAAAATTTACAAGTCCAAAATAGAAACATGTCTGTCTTGTGGAAACGAGAATTGAACCTAATGCTATAAGTGGGAAATTGTAGTCTTCGTTTTCGCTGCTACCTTGAGAGAATGGATCCAAGTATGTCCTCAAGATTTATATACGGTATGATGTTTGCTATTTAAGTGACTAATAGCTACCCCCGCCGATTACCCGCGCTTGTAGAGTCATAGCTACCCCCGGCGCTTGGTCTGGTGCAATCGTCTATAGTTGTAAAGTATATCAGAAATAATGTTAGCAAGTCAAAAAATTATGCAGAAAATTTACAAGTCCAAAATAGAAACATGTCTGTCTTGTTTTTATACACCTTCATGAAAATAGAAACCAACAGCCACTGCTGTACGCGAGTTGAGATGGAAAGTAAAGTGTGGAGTTGAGTATGGACAGCTCTAAGTAAAGGCTTGCCGTGAGGGTCTCGCCATCAGGCTGCGTGACGAAACCTCTATAGTCTTGTTAGGGAGAAGTCTTATTATTATTAGCTGGTCACTGTGAGGAGGCTGCTCTGTAGAGCAGAGTGTGAACAGATATAAATAAAGGCTTGCCCGGAGGATTTCGCCATCGGGTTGCGTGGCGAAACCTCCAGCCTTGTTAGGGAGGTAGAAGTGTTGTAGAATAGTGTAGTGTAATGTAATGTAGAAAGATGTAAGTAAATAAAGGCTTGCCGGGAGGATTTCGCCATCGGGTTGCGTGGTGAAACCTCCAGCCTTGTTGGGGAGGGAGAGGTGGTGGTGCTGCTGCTGCTGCTGCAAGCTGCTCTGTGTGTAGTGTAATGTGGAAATAAAAAAAAAGGCTTGTCGGGAGGATTTCGCCATCGGGTTGCGTGACGAAACCTCCAGCCTTGTTAGGGAGAAGTCTTAGCGGATCGCAGTGAGGATGCTGCTCTGCCGCCCACAACACCCTGACCGGTACGTAAGTCGTCTGCGAACGATTCGGTACGACACATCAGCATTCGGGTGTTCTCTACTAGGGAAGGGAGAGCCGGAGCCTGTTTGTCGAGACTCTCCCGAATTCCCTCTGCACGGGTCCATATTCTGGCCCCGCCCGCGAACGAGCGGGGAACAAATCTCTCGAAAAACAATGGTGACCATCCCGATGCAAGCCGTACGCGGTATCGTTGGTCATCCAGCCGGGATTCTGCCTTAGAGGCTTTCAGGCATAATCCCACGGACGTAGCCTCGCTCCACTGGCCGATCGACCAAGAGCGGAACCATATGTCCGGACCTGCCGTTCCTCTCGCGTACTGAGCAGGACTGCTGTATCAACGACATAACTGCCAACAGTAGGGTAAAACTAACCTGTCTCGCGACGGTCTTTCTTTTATTTATGCCCCCCAAAAGGTAGCGCTCACGCTCAAAACTTGTTCCCAAACATAGACAAAAGGTCGCGCACACGGTTCCCAAAAAAAAACTTGTTCCCGTGAGCGTGAGTATTTTACCTTTTGGCGTTTTGTGAGCGACCTTTTGACCAAAAAGGTAACCAAACTTGTTCCCAGTGGAAAACTAACCTGTCCCGTGAGAAATGTGTAAAACTAACCTGTACTAGCGGGAACTTATCTGGTTTGTTATACCTTTTCAAAAAAGATTATAAACAGCTAATACTCCGTTATTAAACATATTTCTCCTATCTTAGGAGAAATATGTATAAAAGAAGTAACAATTATAATATATGTTGGAAAAAAACTCATAAATTAGGTCAAAATTTTGCACTTATACTAATAAAACTTAATAAATTATTAAATGATTATATCACAAAAAGTTCTTAATGTAGTACCATAATATTTTTAGGGAATATTAAGGACAAAATACGCTATAAATGTGCAAAAGGGAAAGTCCTATAGAGCAATCGTTCAAAAGTCAAAAAATTATTAAATATTTTGTTTGAGTCATTACGATTCCAAATTTCTTTGACCGA
>JAXIVD010003064.1:30000-42500 GCA_036785275.1 Cancer borealis
TGTTACACACTCCTTAGCGGATTCCAACTTCCATGGCCACCGTCCTGCTGTCTATAGCAACCAACGCCTTTCGATGGGGTCTAGATGAGCATTCGTTTAGGCCCCTTAACTCGACGTTTGGTTCATCCCACAGCGCCAGTTCTGCTTACCAAAAATGGCCCACTAGATACTCGGATTAGTCGCCGAAGCTTCAGCATTCAAGCAAGCTCGGCATCTCACCCATTTAAAGTTTGAGAATAGGTTGAGGACGTTTCGTCCCCAAGACCTCTAATCATTCGCTTTACCGGATGAAACTCCTTTGTTTCCGCGAGTACCAGCTATCCTGAGGGAAACTTCGGAGGGAACCAGCTACTAGATGGTTCGATTAGTCTTTCGCCCCTATACCCAGCTCTGACAATCGATTTGCACGTCAGAATTGCTACGGACCTCCACCAGAGTTTCCTCTGGCTTCATCCTGGCCAGGCATAGTTCACCATCTTTCGGGTCCCAACATGTCTGCTCATGGTACTTGCCGACAGCACACGCGCTAGGCCACTCCGGACAGAGCAGGATCAGAAGGCGTAACCGCGCCGGACGAACCCAGGAAGAAGCCGTGAAGCCCCCGCCCAAAGCCCGCCCAAAGACACGCGGCACACCAACCGAGAGCCCAAGCAGAGCCGATGAGGCCAACAACAGATTCGCGCGACGGCGTCGTATGGCAAGTCCCGGGCCTGCGCCCCCCTGCGTACAGGCGAGCATGCTCGGACCACCGAGCGCGCCGGGCAACCCACGAAGCCAGAGGTAGACAACAGGGGAGAGGGACTCACCCCGCGCACCTCTTTTGGAATGACCTCGCTTTGGTATGGGAGACCCGGCGGCATCGGCCGGTCAGGGATCGGCCCCGGAGGGCGCCACCGACCGAAGCCGGGACACCCCCCTTTCACTTTCATTGCGCCTTTGGGTTTAGTGCGCCCAATGACTCGCACACATGTTAGACTCCTTGGTCCGTGTTTCAAGACGGGTCGGGTGGGTCACCGACCTTTTGCACGCCGCGAGAGGAAGTATTGGCGTGGATGCGCCCCTCTGCTACACGACCGTCGCAGGGCAGCCAGGACACCGGAGGTTTCCCCCTTCGCCGGCACTAAAAGTGCACGACGTTGGGGTACCAGTCCGCCCGGGCCTTAGACGTCCCCAGCAACGGGTCGCGGCGACCTACATCACGAGGGGAAATACGCCCGCCGGCGCCGGCTTGAACGTGGGCACGCCCAAGAGTTCCTGGGTCGCATAAGCGAATCCCAACGTCCAGCCGGCTTTGGCCGACGAGCTGAATCCCCTCGGTTCGACCTTCGAGGTCCCACCCGTTTGGCTCTTAACGGTTTCACGTACTCTTGAACTCTCTCTTCAAAGTTCTTTTCAACTTTCCCTCACGGTACTTGTTCGCTATCGGTCTCGTGGTCATATTTAGCCTTAGATGGAGTTTACCACCTGCTTAGGGCTGCATTTTCAAGCAACCCGACTCTACGGAGAGGCCCTTTCCGACAATCTCTCGTGTACCCTCGCGGGCGCCGCCACACGGGCCTGTCACCCTCCATGGGTAGTGGCCGCTTTCAAGCATAACTTAGGCGGTGAGAGACTGCGTGCCGGACCCTCCGAAACGCAACACCCCTGGCGCCGGGTCACGACGCCAGGTTATGCGCTGGGCTTTTCCCAGTTCAGTCGCCCTTACTAAGGGAATCCCTGTTGGTTTCTTTTCCTCCGCTTATTAATATGCTTAAATTTGGCGGGTACTCTACCCTAACACGAGGTCGACATTGGAGCAGTAGCGACTACTATAAAGTAGTCACTGGCTTCCAGTTTTGGTTTGTGTGCGCCCGTTCCCATTAAGGTTTGATAAGGATGGGTGCTGCAGCTAACGAACCGAGGTGTAAGTAGTATAAACCGACCCGGTCGCCTTCAAGACGCCCATACGCGACTTTAGCATGCAACAGAGCCTCTGTCCTTCCTTGGAGGGAAACGAGGCAACAGGCATGGACGGCGACAAACAAAACAGCGCGTAAGCGTTGTATGTCTGTACATGGTCCTTGCCACCAAGTCCACAGATATATGACTTTGGCTTGGCAGCACATCTTTAGGGAACGCCAATTTGACTCTCGTCAAAGAGGCGAACCTCCCCAAGGCGGTCAATGCCACGCACGCAGTAGAGAGAGAGAGAGAGAGTAGAGACAAAGCTGCTACTACTACTACTACTACTACTACTCTGCCGGTGGTAACAAAGCCGATGTATTGGATTTGATATCCGACCCTCGTGTAGGAGTGACGGCAGCACATGAGAGTGCCGCCGCCGCAATGTGCGTTCGACTTGTCGATGTATCTGGTATTCTTGCGATTCACATACCGACACGCAGCTTGCTGCGGTCTTCATCGAGCCACGAGCCGAGTGATCCACCGTTAAGAGTTGTGATTTTTGTCATTACGTCAGTCTCAATTGCCGACTTTCAAGACTTCCGCCATCTCTGCCTCGGGAGACGATAGTGGGAAGACGTAGTATACTGGGTTTAAATAGATAGTCACAGGTTTGTGAGAAGTACCTCGTTACCAGCCGGTGACACCTCCCGACGACGTTAAGTGACCGCTATCATTCGGAAACTTTGCCCGATAAAAGTCGGCCAACCTAGCGTACGTCGGTTGGTTGGAGTACCGGTGGTGTGAGTAATGGTCTACCTCTGTCCACAATGGACAGAAGAGAAGAGTGTGGGTTGAGCTGCGGCACTGTTTGCCTGTTCTCAGGCCGGGCCGCCAAAAATTGATGCATCGGTCAATTTTTTTTTTTTTGGTCGGTACCCGGCCACCCGAATTTTTTGGTTTTTGTTGCTGCAAGCAAACACGTTAATGATCCTTCCGCAGGTTCACCTACGGAAACCTTGTTACGACTTTTACTTCCTCTAAATGATCAAGTTTGGACATCTTTCCGTCAGCTCGAGGCGCCGAGAGACCCAACGGCGAACCGAGGGCCCGGCATCCAAGAGCGCCAGTCCGAAGGCCTCACTAAATCATTCAATCGGTAGTAGCGACGGGCGGTGTGTACAAAGGGCAGGGACGTAATCAACGCAAGCTCATGACTTGCGCTTACTGGGAATTCCTCGTTCATGGGAGACAATTGCAAACCCCAATCCCTATCATGAAAGGATTTCAACGGGTTACCCGCTCCTCTCGGAGGGGGAGGACACGTTGATCCCTTCAGTGTAGCGCGCGTGCGGCCCAGAACATCTAAGGGCATCACAGACCTGTTATTGCTCAATCTCGTGCGGCTAGAATTGCCGCTTATCCCTCTAAGAAGAAGCTGCGAACTGGACACCAATTGCTGGAGATCCGTCGACTAGTTAGTAGGCCAGAGTCTCGTTCGTTATCGGAATTAACCAGACAAATCGCTCCACCAACTAAGAACGGCCATGCACCACCACCCACCGAATCGAGAAAGAGCTCTCAATCTGTCAATCCTTCCGGTGTCTGGGCCTGGTGAGGTTCCCCGTGTTGAGTCAAATTAAGCCGCAGGCTCCACTCCTGGTGGTGCCCTTCCGTCAATTCCTTTAAGTTTCAGCTTTGCAACCATACTTCCCCCGGAACCCAAAGACTTTGGTTTCCCGGAAGCTGCCCGCCGGGTCATGGGAATAACGCCGGCGGATCGCTGGTCAGCATCGTTTATGGTTAGAACTAGGGCGGTATCTGATCGCCTTCGAACCTCTAACTTTCGTTCTTGATTAATGAAAACATCCTTGGCAAATGCTTTCGCAGTAGTTCGTCTTGCGACGGTCCAAGAATTTCACCTCTAGCGTCGCAATACGAATGCCCCCGCCTGTTCCTATTAGTCATTACCTCGGGTTCAGAAAACCGACAAAATAGAACCGAGGTCCTATTCCATTATTCCATGCATAGGCATTCAGGCCGTCAGTGTAGCCTGCTTTGAGCACTCTAATTTTTTCAAAGTAAACTCTGCCGGCCACGCGGGACACTCGATGAAGAGCACCCCGTGCGAGCCAGCGGGCTGTTGTGGCTGTTCGGAGCGTGACAGTATGCACCGGGCGGTGAACCGTCAGTCCAGAACTGAAATCCAACTACGAGCTTTTTAACCGCAACAACTTTAATATACGCTATTGGAGCTGGAATTACCGCGGCTGCTGGCACCAGACTTGCCCTCCAATAGATCCTCGTTAAAGGATTTAAAGTGTACTCATTCCGATTGCGAGGCCTCGGATGAGTCTCGCATCGTTATTTTTCGTCACTACCTCCCCGTGCCGGGAGTGGGTAATTTGCGTGCCTGCTGCCTTCCTTAGATGTGGTAGCCGTTTCTCAGGCTCCCTCTCCGGAATCGAACCCTGATTCCCCGTTACCCGTTATAGCCATTGTAGGCGTATAACCTACAATCGAAAGCTGATAAGGCAGACACTTGAAAGAGGCGGCGCCGGTGCGGAGACCGTGCGCTCAGCGACAAGTTATTCAGATTCAACACGGTGGGGTGACGGACCGAAGTCCGACCGGTTTTGAACTAATAAAAGCGCTCTTCCCTTGCGGTCAGAGACGTGGTGCATGTATTAGCTCTAGAATTACCACAGTTATCCAAGTAAGTGTGGGTACAGATCCAATGAATCATAGCTGATTTAATGAGCCATTCGCGGTTTCGCCTTAAATCGGCTTGTACTTAGACATGCATGGCTTAATCTTTGAGACAAGCATATGACTACTGGCAGGATCAACCAGGTAGCTATGTTACATCAAAACTTTTTGATTGTAATGTTTAGTAATAGCGCTAAGCGTCCATTGGCAGCATTGGCCCGCGACGCCGCGTCCCTTCTCTTTAAGGGGGAAATGGAAATAACCTTCGTTACACCATTCAAGTGTGTCCCTTCTCTCTAAGGGGGGAATGGAAATAACGTACGTTACACCATTCTAGCGTCCCTTCTCTCTAAGGGTGATATGGAAATAACGTACGTTACACCATTCAAGCGTCCCTTCTCTCTAAGGGGGGAATGGAAATAACGTACGTTACACCATCCAAGTTTGTGGTAGTAGTTGTAAGCTGCTGGGAAACGTTTATAACCCGTCTTTGCTCACGAAAAGAAACAAAAGTGTGCTTCGTTCCAACTGACCGTTCGTTAGAAGCTGCGTCAGTGTAGAGAGGTTAAAGTGATGATTCTTTAACCTACGGGATGAGTTATCGCACGGGTAGTGGAGTAACCATCACAAAGTAAGAGGGGTCGCTGCATTGAAGGCTCCCCGCTTTAGCTAACACCATATCATCATGTGCGCCGCCACGAGGAGCCACAGCTAATGCCGTGGAGCTTCTCTTCCAAAAGGAGAGGGGGTGTTGCATGAGACAGTCGTAAAAGTCTGCACGCAGAATATGTGGGTGGTTCATATGTATACGTATATATATAGAAATATATATAAGTTGTGCGTGGCCTTTGCTCTCTCTAGCAGTGTTTTACGCCACCACGTTAACACGCTCGATGTGCCAATGGTCGTCACCAGTGCATCTCAATCACTAACCGCCACCCTTAGTATATAGCCTCGGTACCTTCTTAGTAATAGGTAGAGAGAACCAAGTGGTTAGGACTGATGTCTGACGCACGTATGCAGCATTCAGCGTGAGGGACGGCACTGAGGTTGATCCAGCAACCTCGCCTCCCTACTATATTTTTCAGGTCGAACTCGTGTTAGTCTTCCCTGGGGGTAGCGGCTACCTTTACCGCGCCCAAGCTTGGTGCAGCATGAAAGAGAGCGGGGCGAGTTGGCCCCGCGCTCCACATTGGAAATTTTAAGCCACTTTGGGCCCCGCTCGGCCCGTTCTCGTGTCCAAAACCAGCCCCGCTCCGCCGGCAACTCCCCGCGCTGGTAGCGCGGGAGACCGATTCTCCTCACTGGCAACTCCATCCCGCGCTCACCCATCGCCTACCGAGCATGTCCCGTCTTCCTAGCCCGGGAGAAACATTTTCTCCACTCTCTCTCGTCACTCCTTGCTGTCTCCACGTTGGCCAGCGCGGGAGAGCGGGGCGGCTCGCTATATATTCCCTCTCGTCACTCCTTGCTGTCCCCACGTTGGCAGCGCGGGAGAGCGGGACGGCTCGCTATACACTCTCTCTCGTCACTCCTTGCCATCTCCACGTTGGCAGCGCGGGAGAGCGGGACGGCTCGCTATACCCTCTCTCTCGTCACTCCTTGCTGTCTCCACGTTGGCAGCGCGGGAGAGCGGGGCGGCTCACTATACACTCTCTCTCGTCACTCCTTGCCATCTCCACGTTGGCAGCGCGGGAGAGCGGGACGGCTCACTATACACTCTCTCTCGTCACTCCTTGCCATCTCCACGTTGGCAGCGCGGGAGAGCGGGACGGCTCGCTATACCCTCTCTCTCGTCACTCCTTGCTGTCTCCACGTTGGCAGCGCGGGAGAGCGGGACGGCTCGCTATACACTCTCTCTCGTCACTCCTTGCCGTCTCCACGTTGGCAGCGCGGGAGAGCGGGACGGCTCACTATACACTCTCTCTCGTCACTCCTTGCCGTCTCCACGTTGGCAGCGCGGGAGAGCGGGACGGCTCACTATACACTCTCTCTCGTCACTCCTTGCCATCTCCACGTTGGCAGCGCGGGAGAGCGGGACGGCTCACTATACACTCTCTCTCGTCACTCCTTGCCATCTCCACGTTGGCAGCGCGGGAGAGCGGGACGGCTCGCTATACCCTCTCTCTCGTCACTCCTTGCTGTCTCCACGTTGGCAGCGCGGGAGAGCGGGGCGGCTCACTATACACTCTCTCTCGTCACTCCTTGCTGTCTCCACGTTGGCAGCGCGGGAGAGCGAGGCGGCTCGTTATACACCCACTCTCGTCACTCCTTGCTGTCCCCACGTTGGCAGCGCGGGAGAGCGAGGCGGCTCGCTATACACTCTCTCTCGTCACTCCTTGCTGTCTCCAGGTTGGCAGCGCGGGAGATATAGGAGGCTCACTATACACACACTCCATTGTTTCTCGTGACTGGTTTCTCCCCCGTTGGCAGCGCCGGGCGGCGACTGAGAGCGGTAGAGCCACGATAAGTTTCTCGCACCCCGACTGCCTCCTCTGTTGCGAGCCCGGGACATTGTTTGTACAAGGTAAACGTAGTAGTATCAAGCTTTACAGTATGTTAATTGTTTTTTTCTGCTGTATACAAGAGGTATAATGTTTGCCGCCACATTTGCGTATCCGTGGAGATAAAAAAATGGAATTCTTTATCGAATTCCGTACTTTTTTTAAAACCACCCTTCGGATATGCATCTGTTTAGCGTTTTTGTTTGTCCACAAGCCACACATGTTCCTATTTGGACTTATAAAAAGACCGTGTTGTTGTGTTGTTACTAGTGCGTGATTGAATTTGTGTGTTTTGTTTAATGTCTTCTCTATGTATTTGTGTGTGTGACGCTGCTGTGTGTTAGTTAGTTAATAAGGCGTGTGAGAGGTGTTCCCGCTCTTACATATCGGGAGGGTTAGTAGTAGTAACTGAATCGATTTCTATGTTCTATTTGTTGAATTGATTTAAATATATATATCTTTTTGTGTGTGTGTGTGTGTGTGTGTGTGTGTGTGTGTGTGTGAGGCGCTGTGTTAGTTAAGGCGTGTGAGAGGTGTTCCCGGTGTGTAAGACCGGGAGAGTGAGGGTTGGGGTCGACGTGAGGATGGAGTTGAACAATGTTGCAATATTATCGGTTATTACGGAAGTGTCAGACGTCGGTTAGAAAAATGAAAACAACCATCGTGTAGGTGATAGAATGGTGCATATGATGAGCTACAATTGACAGCTTTATTTCTTTATCTATTAGAATATAATCGAGGTAGAATGAAATAGCGCATAAAGAAATGTTTTGACATGTTGTGCTTCACCACTTCGTAACTCGGTTATATTAGCTTACATTGAATTTCCAATTATTGCTTCGAGTAGTGGAAGGCTTGCTGATGGCTACGGTATGTAACACATGGTGGTGGAAAAAATAATGAGTGGTTTAAATGGTCGTTAAATTCGAATCCTTGAAAACCCGCCTTGGACGGTTTTCTTGTAGATTTGACAGTATTTTTTTATCTGCCTTTTTAACCAACTACAATATTTTATATCAGTTGTTATGGTACATCATACTGATCGTCAATGAGTGCAGATTATGAACCTGGATTTGAAAATACAATACGAGCTTAATAAATGTGAGAAACAGCGAGTTGAAGGAGAACATTTGAAAAAATTCTTTATGCGCTATTTTTTTTTCCTTCAATTATTTTGTAGCAAATGTCGTTTTAATGTTATTTTTTTTATTTCATCATGTGCATCATTGTATGACGAAGACGATGGTATACTCAGTTTTTCTTAGTGATATCTGGTAGTCTGGTAATATTTGGTAAGACTACAACATTTCTAATCACGGCCAGATTGTGAGTCTCTTAGCGACAAGGCTCGCCTCTCCCGCAGTTTTCTTCCGTCAAGGTGGTAACTAGCCGTTAAGCAATGTATGGAGATACCATCTCGCACTATAACTGCGGGAGAGGCTCTGAGTGAACAAGGTTACCTACCTCTAGCAACTGTAACGGATAGTAAGTCCTTCCCGTACTAAACTTGGAGGAGACGGCGCGGGACAATGTTTCACCGCCTGCTGCATTGAGACTGCGGGAGAGCTCTGAGTGAACAAGGTTACCTACCTCTAGCAACTGTAACGGATAGTAAGTCCTTGCCGTACTAAACTTGGAGGAGGCGGCGCGGGACAATGTTTCACCGCCTGCTGCATTGAGACTGCGGGAGAGGCTCTGAGTGAACAAGGTTACCTAACCTCTAGCAACTGTAACGGATAGTAAGTCCTTACCGTACTAAACTTGGAGGAGGCGGCGCGGGACAATGTTTCACCGCCTGCTGCATTGAGACTGCGGGAGAGCTCTGAGTGAACAAGGTTACCTACCTCTAGCAACTGTAACGGATAGTAAGTCCTTCCCGTACTAAACTTGGAGGAGGCGGCGCCGGACAATGTTTCACCGCCTGCTGCATTGAGACTGCGGGAGAGCTCTGAGTGAACAAGGTTACCTACCTCTAGCAACTGTAACGGATAGTAAGTCCTTGCCGTACTAAACTTGGAAGGAGGCGGCGCGGGACAATGTTTCACCGCCTGCTGCATTGAGACTGCGGGAGAGGCTCTGAGTGAACAAGGTTACCTAACCTCTAGCAACTGTAACGGATAGTAAGTCCTTGCCGTACTAAACTTGGAGGAGGCGGCGCGGGACAATGTTTCACCGCCTGCTGCATTGAGACTGCGGGAGAGCTCTGATTGAACAAGGTTACCTACCTCTAGCAACTGTAACGGATAGTAAGTCCTTGCCGTACTAAACTTGGAGGAGGCGGCGCCGGACAATGTTTCACCGCCTGCTGCATTGAGACTGCGGGAGAGGCTCTGAGTGAACAAGGTTACTTACCTCTAGCAACTGTAACGGATAGTAAGTCCTTGCCGTACTAAACTTGGAGGAGGCGGCGCGGGACAATGTTTCACCGCCTGCTGCATTGAGACTGCGGGAGAGGCTCTGAGTGAACAAGGTTACCTAACCTCTAGCAACTGTAACGGATAGTAAGTCCTTACCGTACTAAACTTGGAGGAGGCGGCGCGGGACAATGTTTCACCGCCTGCTGCATTGAGACTGCGGGAGAGCTCTGAGTGAACAAGGTTACCTACCTCTAGCAACTGTAACGGATAGTAAGTCCTTCCCGTACTAAACTTGGAGGAGGCGGCGCGGGACAATGTTTCACCGCCTGCTGCATTGAGACTGCGGGAGAGCTCTGAGTGAACAAGGTTACCTACCTCTAGCAACTGTAACGGATAGTAAGTCCTTCCCGTACTAAAATTGGAGGAGGCGGCGCGACGCGAGACAAACACAGAGAGAGAAAGAGACAGAGACAGAGACAGACACAGTGAGAGAAAGAGACAGAAAGAAAGAGAAAGAAACAGACACAGAGAGAGAAAGAGACAGAGACAGACACAGTGAGAGAAAGAGACAGAAAGAAAGAGAAAGAAACAGACACAGAGAGAGAAAGAGACAGAGAGAGAAAGAGACAGAGACAGAGAAAGAGACAGACACAGTGAGAGAAAGAGACAGAAAGAAAGAGAAAGAGACAGACACAGTGAGAGAAAGAGACAGAAAGAAAGAGAAAGAGACAGACACAGAGAGAGAAAGAGACAGAGAGAGAAAGAGACAGAGAAAGAAAGAGACAGAGAAAGAGACAGACACAGTGAGAGAAAGAGACAGAAAGAAAGAGAAAGAGACAGACACAGAGAGAGAAAGAGACAGAGAGAGAAAGAGACAGAGAGAGAAAGAGAAAGAGACAGAGAGAGAGAAAGAGACAGACACAGAGAGAGAAAGAGACAGAGACAGACACAGAGAGAGAAAGAGACAGAGAGAGAAAGAGAAAGAGAAAGAGACAGAGAGAGAGAAAGAGAAAGAGACAGAGAGAGAAAGAGACAGAGATAGACACAGAGAGAGAAAGAGACAGGGAGAGAAAGAGACAGAGATAGACACAGAGAGAGACAGAGATAGACACAGAGAGAGAAAGAGACAGACACAGAGAGAGAAAGAGACAGAGAAAGAGAGAGAGACAGGGAGAGAAAGAGACAGAGATAGACACAGAGAGAGAAAGAGACAGGGAGAGAAAGAGACAGAGATAGACACAGAGAGAGAAAGAGACAGGGAGAGAAAGAGACAGAGAGAGAAAGAGACAGGGAGAGAAAGAGACAGAGATAGACACAGAGAGAGAAAGAGACAGGGAGAGAAAGAGACAGGGAGAGAAAGAGACAGAGATAGACACAGAGAGAGAAAGAGACAGACACAGAGAGAGAAAGAGACAGAGAAAGAGAGAGAGAAAGAGACAGAGACAGGGAGAGAAAGAGAGAGAGAAAGAGACAGAGATAGACACAGAGAGAGAGAGAAAGAGACAGAGACAGACACAGAGAGAGAAAGAGAAAGAAAGAGACAGAGATAGACACAGAGAGAGAAAGAGACAGAGACAGACACAGAGAGAGAAAGAGACAGAGAAAGAAAGAGACAGAGACAGGGAGAGAAAGAGACAGAGAAAGAGACAGAGAGAGAGAGAAAGAGACAGAGAGAGAAAGAGAAAGAGACAGAGAGAGAGAGAGAAAGAGACAGAGAAAGAGACAGAGACAGACACAGAGAAAGAGACAGAGACAGACACAGAGAGAGAAAGAGACAGACACAGAGAGAGAAAGAGACAGACACTTTCCTAGCCTGTCTCACCACATATCCGTAATGAACCTAGACTATCTCACCGGGCCAGGTGAAACTACCTAAAACAAGCAACTATGTGCTGGAGCCCACGAGTGAAAATTATTAATGCTACCATGTATTTGTGTTAGTATTTAAGATAGAACGTTGATATTCTTAGTGCAAATAGAGTAGGCTGCGAGCTTGTAAATGCTACAAACAGATTTTCTTAATGAGCCTTAGTTTGGAAATTTTTTATTGCGTACTTGTAGAAGAAAAGTAATGTATTCCCTTAGCGGGTGGGATGTGTTTAGTGGCGTAAAATATATATGGTGAAATGTAATTATATTTTTTTTCTTCAAATTTAAATATCTCGAGAAGTAAAGCCCAAGAAGATTTTCTTTTAATACCAGTAGAAAGGCCTTGTAATGATTTACCGTCAGTATACGTGGAGGATTTCTATAGTCTCAAGACTGTCTGACGTGTTAGTTTTGCGACTTGAGGTTACTTTTGTGATACTTTTCGATGATACGTTTAAGTTCGACACTTGTTTTTGAGTGCAACTGCACAAGACTCTGACGTGTTATTTTTCGATGATACGTTCAAGTTCGACAGTTACTTTTGTGTACAACTGCACACAAGACCGTCTTGAGGTTACTTTCGGATGTTACGTTGCGTGACGAAACCTCTATATTCTTTTTACGGTGCAGTCTTAGCGAATGACAGTGAGGATGCTGTTCTATAGATAAGGGTGTGTAGTAATGTAAATATGGGTTTGCCGGGAGGATTTCGCCATCGGGATGCGTGACAAAATCTTTTTAGCCTTGTTAGGGAGGCAGAAGTGCAAGCGGTTCGTAGCGAGAGTACTGCTGCTGTTCTGTTGATTTGAGTGTGGAAAGATATAAATAAATAAATCTTGGTTTTTGGTGTCACCTCTGAAACTAAGTTAATCCAAATATATTTTACAAGGATATTACGTACTGAACACCAATATCATATTCATTACGCTTTTAATGTGGAAACGAGAATTGAACCTAATGCTATAAGTGGGAAATTGTAGTCTTCGTTTTCGCTGCTACTTTGAGAGAATGGATCCAAGTATGTCCTCAAGATTTATATACGGTATGATGTTTGCTATTTAAGTGACTAATAGCTACCCCCGCCGATTACCCGCGCTTGTAGAGTCATAGCTACCCCCGCCGTTTACCGGCGCTTGGTCTGGTGCAATCGTCTATAGTTGTAAAGTATATCAGAAATAAT
>JAXIVD010003064.1:47500-50204 GCA_036785275.1 Cancer borealis
CCGACCTTTTGCACGCCGCGAGAGGAAGTATTGGCGTGGATGCGCCCCTCTGCTACACGACCGTCGCAGGGCAGCCAGGACACCGGAGGTTTCCCCCTTCGCCGGCACTAAAAGTGCACGACGTTGGGGTACCAGTCCGCCCGGGCCTTAGACGTCCCCAGCAACGGGTCGCGGCGACCTACATCACGAGGGGAAATACGCCCGCCGGCGCCGGCTTGAACGTGGGCACGCCCAAGAGTTCCTGGGTCGCATAAGCGAATCCCAACGTCCAGCCGGCTTTGGCCGACGAGCTGAATCCCCTCGGTTCGACCTTCGAGGTCCCACCCGTTTGGCTCTTAACGGTTTCACGTACTCTTGAACTCTCTCTTCAAAGTTCTTTTCAACTTTCCCTCACGGTACTTGTTCGCTATCGGTCTCGTGGTCATATTTAGCCTTAGATGGAGTTTACCACCTGCTTAGGGCTGCATTTTCAAGCAACCCGACTCTACGGAGAGGCCCTTTCCGACAATCTCTCGTGTACCCTCGCGGGCGCCGCCACACGGGCCTGTCACCCTCCATGGGTAGTGGCCGCTTTCAAGCATAACTTAGGCGGTGAGAGACTGCGTGCCGGACCCTCCGAAACGCAACACCCCTGGCGCCGGGTCACGACGCCAGGTTATGCGCTGGGCTTTTCCCAGTTCAGTCGCCCTTACTAAGGGAATCCCTGTTGGTTTCTTTTCCTCCGCTTATTAATATGCTTAAATTTGGCGGGTACTCTACCCTAACACGAGGTCGACATTGGAGCAGTAGCGACTACTATAAAGTAGTCACTGGCTTCCAGTTTTGGTTTGTGTGCGCCCGTTCCCATTAAGGTTTGATAAGGATGGGTGCTGCAGCTAACGAACCGAGGTGTAAGTAGTATAAACCGACCCGGTCGCCTTCAAGACGCCCATACGCGACTTTAGCATGCAACAGAGCCTCTGTCCTTCCTTGGAGGGAAACGAGGCAACAGGCATGGACGGCGACAAACAAAACAGCGCGTAAGCGTTGTATGTCTGTACATGGTCCTTGCCACCAAGTCCACAGATATATGACTTTGGCTTGGCAGCACATCTTTAGGGAACGCCAATTTGACTCTCGTCAAAGAGGCGAACCTCCCCAAGGCGGTCAATGCCACGCACGCAGTAGAGAGAGAGAGAGAGAGTAGAGACAAAGCTGCTACTACTACTACTACTACTACTACTCTGCCGGTGGTAACAAAGCCGATGTATTGGATTTGATATCCGACCCTCGTGTAGGAGTGACGGCAGCACATGAGAGTGCCGCCGCCGCAATGTGCGTTCGACTTGTCGATGTATCTGGTATTCTTGCGATTCACATACCGACACGCAGCTTGCTGCGGTCTTCATCGACCCACGAGCCGAGTGATCCACCGTTAAGAGTTGTGATTTTTGTCATTACGTCAGTCTCAATTGCCGACTTCAAGACTTCCGCCATCTCTGCCTCGGGAGACGATAGTGGGAAGACGTAGTATACTGGGTTTAAATAGATAGTCACAGGTTTGTGAGAAGTACCTCGTTACCAGCCGGTGACACCTCCCGACGACGTTAAGTGACCGCTATCATTCGGAAACTTTGCCCGATAAAAGTCGGCCAACCTAGCGTACGTCGGTTGGTTGGAGTACCGGTGGTGTGAGTAATGGTCTACCTCTGTCCACAATGGACAGAAGAGAAGAGTGTGGGTTGAGCTGCGGCACTGTTTGCCTGTTCTCAGGCCGGGCCGCCAAAAATTGATGCATCGGTCAATTTTTTTTTTTTTGGTCGGTACCCGGCCACCCGAATTTTTTGGTTTTTGTTGCTGCAAGCAAACACGTTAATGATCCTTCCGCAGGTTCACCTACGGAAACCTTGTTACGACTTTTACTTCCTCTAAATGATCAAGTTTGGACATCTTTCCGTCAGCTCGAGGCGCCGAGAGACCCAACGGCGAACCGAGGGCCCGGCATCCAAGAGCGCCA
Organism: Cancer borealis; assembly: GCA_036785275.1. Lineage (NCBI taxonomy): Eukaryota > Metazoa > Arthropoda > Malacostraca > Decapoda > Cancridae > Cancer > Cancer borealis. The sequence continues at coordinate 49,497 of JAXIVD010003064.1, forward strand.
GTCCGAAGGCCTCACTAAATCATTCAATCGGTAGTAGCGACGGGCGGTGTGTACAAAGGGCAGGGACGTAATCAACGCAAGCTCATGACTTGCGCTTACTGGGAATTCCTCGTTCATGGGAGACAATTGCAAACCCCAATCCCTATCATGAAAGGATTTCAACGGGTTACCCGCTCCTCTCGGAGGGGGAGGACACGTTGATCCCTTCAGTGTAGCGCGCGTGCGGCCCAGAACATCTAAGGGCATCACAGACCTGTTATTGCTCAATCTCGTGCGGCTAGAATTGCCGCTTATCCCTCTAAGAAGAAGCTGCGAACTGGACACCAATTGCTGGAGATCCGTCGACTAGTTAGTAGGCCAGAGTCTCGTTCGTTATCGGAATTAACCAGACAAATCGCTCCACCAACTAAGAACGGCCATGCACCACCACCCACCGAATCGAGAAAGAGCTCTCAATCTGTCAATCCTTCCGGTGTCTGGGCCTGGTGAGGTTCCCCGTGTTGAGTCAAATTAAGCCGCAGGCTCCACTCCTGGTGGTGCCCTTCCGTCAATTCCTTTAAGTTTCAGCTTTGCAACCATACTTCCCCCGGAACCCAAAGACTTTGGTTTCCCGGAAGCTGCCCGCCGGGTCATGGGAATAACGCCGGCGGATCGCTGGTCAGCATCGTTTATGGTTAGAACTAGGGCGGTATCTGATCGCCTTCGAAC
>JAXIVD010003065.1:0-20000 GCA_036785275.1 Cancer borealis
ATGTGTAATATTTAATAATATATATAAGTGTAACATATATATGAAGTGTAATAGGGTTATTTTTGTGGTACAGTAGTGCGGGCTGGTGTGTGTGTGTGTGTGTTGAGACGGTTGTGTCGGGAGTTGCAGGAACAGCCCAGGGAGCTATAGGCTATTTTAGAGTAGCTTTGTGAGAGCTGTTTAGTGTGGAAAGTGTTGCACGTGGTGAAGAGTGGTAGTGTGGAGGCTGTGGCGGGAACCACTGACCACGTGGTGCTTTGGGGTTGTGAGGGATTAACAAGTAGGTAACATGGCTGATTTTAATATAGATGTTTTTGCCGAGGATCCTGAGGAGGGACTTAAGGCGTCTGGAAGTTTTAGAAAGGCCACGTGGAGCATTATTGCTGATTACTATAGTGTTGATGTGAGACGGGGTGCCACAAAGCAGGAGATAAAGGAGGCAGTGCTTAATCATCTGCGAGCCATGGAGGTAGAGGTTGAGGACCAGGAACAGGAATTAATAGTGGGAGGTGATTTGGAGTTAAAGAGGCTTCAGATAGAGCTGCGCTTCCGTGAGGCAGAAGCGGAAAAGAATAGAGAAAGGGAGAGAGAGAGAGAGCAAATAGAGGCTGCGGTGCGCAGGGAGGAAAGGGAGCACGAATTAGAGATGGCTCGGCTGAGATTAAATGGGAACAATGGAGGGCAGGCAGAGGACAATAATTTCATGTACAGGGCAAAATCACTAATTCCCGAGTTTTGTGAGGAAGAACTAGATGATTTCTTCGGTGCCTTCCAAGAAGTGGCGGGAGCTATGGGATGGGAAAAGGACAAATGGCCACTTTTAGTTCAGTCAGTGCTCACAGGGAAGGCACTGTCTGTAGCCCTAGCCTTAGATGGAGGAAATAAGGATTACGAGACAATGAAGACAGATATATTCAAAGCCTACCAGATTACACCGGAGTTTTACAGAATTAAATTTAGAAATGCTAGAAAGAGCCCTGGTCAGAATTTTTTTGAATTTAGTCACTCGCTGACTAAGGATTTAAATAAATGGTGGAGAGCATTAGGAGTGGATAGTTTAGAGAGGGTTAGGGATATCATTTTGCTGGAGCAATTCATGCAAGGTGTAAGTCCTAATGTAAAAATGTATCTTTGTGAGAAGCGAGTGACAACAGTAAATGAAGCCGCGAGCATGGCGGAGGATTTTGCTTTAGTAGCCAGGACGGGCGGGAAGGAAGGCTCTGATAGGCAGTGGCGGACTAGTTTTCAGCAAAAGCCGCCAGCAAGTGGAGTGTTAAAGGGTCCTCTTTGCTATACGTGTAATGGTCAGGGCCATATAGCTGCAGACTGTCCTTTGCGTGCTCCTAGTAAGTTAAGTAATGGTGTTGGAAAAATACGCCTTAGTTGTTATAAATGTGGACAAGCAGGACATTACTCATACGATTGCAAACAGAAATATCCGCGCCGAACTACAGATAACTGGCGTGGGGGAGCTACTGCCATGTGTGTGGGGTTGAAGAGTGAAGATTCGGTGGCAGAGGTAATAGAAGAGGAAGGGCGCAGGTGGAACCCATATACACTTACGGGGTATATTTCAACCAAAAATGGGTCGACCAAGACACCAGTAAAAGTACTGCGAGACACGGGTGCGACACACACCCTGTTGCGGGCGTGTGCAGTGCCTGAGCTGATGCGTCAGCATACGGGTGAGACACTAGTGGTGAAGGGTGTGGGTGGTGTGATAGAGACGCCCGTAGTTCACATCAAACTACAGGTGCTTGAGAAAAGCCGTCACGTGTCGGTGGGTCTCGTGGAGGAACTACCAGCTAGTGGGGTGGATGTCCTGCTGGGGAATGACGTAGGAGGAGTGTTGGGGTCACCGTTTCGGGCGGAGGAAGATGAGAACACGTGTGGTATGGAGAACGGGGATATAGTGTACCCAGCATGTTGTAGCGAGTGGGAAAACACACTCCATACAGAAGAACGGGTAGGGGCTGAGGCTGCAGTGGTGACTCGAGCCATGTCCAAGCGAGACACGGAGAGGGGTGTGACTAACGATGCTACTGAGAGCATCCGGGATCTTTTCTTAGAATTCCCACAGAGAACAGACCATCAGGAAGGGATGAGCAGCCATGATCGAGTCCAAGTGGAGGAACAGGAGCTGGGGACGAGTTGCGACCAGAAGGATGGTGACGCGGGGGCAGCTGCCATGGACGAGGACTCATCAGCTAGAGGGGACGCCCGTGAGCAGGATGTGGGCGCGCGCGTGATGGTAGGGCAAACAGAGGAGCTGCCTGTGACACGAGGCGAGATGATTAGGGCACGGCGCCAAGACCCTGATTTGAAGGTTCTGTACCAGAAAGCGCTGACGAGGGAGGAGGCGAAGGGCGAGGCATCATGCTTCTACGTAGACCAAGGCCTGCTTGAAAGAAAATGGAGGAGTCCTGAAGCCCCATCGGAACCGTACGAGGATCACCACCAGGTCGTCATCCCACGGCAGTACCGAAGGGAGGTGATCAGAACAGCACATGAGGACGTCATGGCACACCTAGGCACCAGGAAAACGGGTGACAGTATTCGGTCTTTTTTTTTTTGGCCTGGTATGATGGCCGATATTGTAAGCTTTTGTAAGGCCTGTAGGAAATGCCAGTTAGGTAGTAGTATTGCTCCTAAGAAAGCCCCCCTTTGTCCAATACCAATAGTAGAGGAGCCTTTTTCGAGAGTAGTTATTGACGTGGTGGGGCCTTTGCCACGCACAAAATCAGGTAATGTGTATTTATTGACACTCATGTGTAGCGCTACTAGGTATCCTGATGCTATACCAGTATCTAGTAGTAAGTCCCGGAAGTCGATTCCAAGGCTAATGGATGTATTCAGCAAGTTTGGGGTGCCTAAGGAAGTTCAGTCAGACAGAGGCAGTAATTTCATGGGAGAGCTCTTCAAGCAAACATTTCACAAGTTAGGTGTGAAGCATATCACTTCTTCTGCTTACCACCCACAGAGTCAAGGATGCCTCGAAAGATTTCACAAGACTTTGAAAAGCACTCTAACAAAGTTTTGCCTAGAGAATGATAAGGATTGGGATGAGGGGATACAAGTGGCTCTCTATGCAATTCGCTGTGCGAGTCAAGAAAGCCTTGGTTACTCCCCGTTTGAATTAATGTTCGGTAGAAAGGCCAGGGAAAATTTAAGGATTCTATTTGAAAGCTGGGAGGGAGAGGCAGAACCTGAGAAACTTGCTAAATACATCATCAGACTCAGGGATAGAATGGCATGTGCTCAACGGTTAGCAAAGGAAAATATGGAAACAGCACAGGGAAAAATGAAGGAGTATTTCGATAGGAAGGCAGTGGAAAGACATTTTCAGCCAGGGGAACTTGTTCTACTATTCAACCCTGTTAGAATTCGCCCGTTGCATGCTAGATATCAAGGACCCTTTGTTATTGTTGAAAAGTCTAGGGCAAATAACTATGTAATATCCACCCCCGGCAGGAGAAAGCAGACCAGGTTGGTACATGTAAACCTCATCAAGAAATATGAAGGAAACGTGGCAGAAGTGGCAGCCATCGAAGCTGACGATGAGGATGTGCCTAACCAGACTGAGAGTCAAAGGGAGGATTTTTCGCTCACTAGGGCGGACGGCCGACTCACCAACTCAGTGACACTGCGTGATATCGGGCAAAAGCTGTCTCACATGGAGGAGAGTCAGCAGAAACAGTTGGTAGAGTTATTGCGCAAGTTCCCGAGTGTCATGACTGACACTCCTACCCAGACCCATGCCATCCAACACAACGTGATCTTGACGGAGGGCGCGCGCCCTGTACGACAGCATCCTTATCGCCTGTCGCCTGAGAAAAGGGAGCTGATGAGGAAGGAGGTGGAGTACCTGCTGCAGAACGGCTTGGCGACCACGAGCCGTAGCCCATGGGCAGAGCCATTGTCTGTTGGTGCCGAAAGGAGACAGTACAGTAAGGCTCTGTACCGACTACGGAAGGCTCAACCAACTCACGGTCAACCTGAAGAAGTGTGAGTTTGCTCTGTCCACCCTGTCATATTTGGGTCATCGCGTCGGGAGTGGTGGAGTCGAGTCCCTGCAGGCAAAGGTACAAGACGTGGTCAAATTCGACGCACCAACTTCGAGAACGGGTCTGCGGCGTTTCCTCGGGATGGTTGGGTTCTACAGGAGATTCTGCCGGAACTTTGCGCAAGTGGCCGCCCCCTTAACGGACATGTTGAGTGAGAAGCGAACATTTTTGTGGTCAGAGGCTTGTCAAAAAGCTTTCGATAGTCTGAAGGCAATCCTCACGGCAGCTCCGGTGCTCCACGCGCCAGTGTTTGAAAAGGAGTTTGCATTAATGGTAGATGCGAGTGATGCAGGGATTGGTGGTGTACTGTGCCAAGAAGTGAATGGCATGCCCATGCCTGTGGCTTACATGTCGAAGAAACTAGAGCCTCACCAGAGAAAGTATAGTGTAATTGAAAAGGAGGCTCTAGTAGTGATATCAAGCATTGAAAATTTTGAAGTTTATTTACATGGGCGTGTAGTGGTTTATAGTGATCACAACCCTTTAAAATTCATTGAAACCGGGCGTGTAGTGGTTTATAGTGATCACAACCCTTTAAAATTCATTGAAACCATGAAAAGTAAAAACATGAGAATAGCGAGATGGGCGGAGATGTTGCAGGACAGAAACATTGAAATACGACATGTACCGGGTCGCTTGAACGTGGTAGCGGACGCATTATCGAGACCGAATTGATAGGATGTCATAAGGAAAAAGGTGAAATTCATGCTTCACGTGAATTCCCCCTTTTTCGCTTTTTGGTGGGGGGATATTGTAGTGATGTGTAATATTTAATAATGTATATAAGTGTAACATGTGCATCCTTGGCTGGAAGACAATGGGAAGATGGCGGATCCCGCATTTTTAGACTTATGTTAGCATCTGTCCGAGGCGGGCAGGAGGTTGGAGCCAGGATGCCATGTAGTAAATAAGTATAGATTGAGTTGTATTGTGTTAGTAGGGATTTGTTGGGGACATTAGTCATTGTGTAGGTTAAGTTATATATATAGTAAGTAAGATAAGTGATACATGTATACATAATTGATTGGGGGGGGGAAATGTTGGGTAGAGATGTGAGATGTAGTCCGCGGAGGCGCGGAAGGATACGTTTGTGTCAGGGCATACTGGGTCACAAAGGGGAGGAGTTATATATATAGGGGCGAGCGGGGTCACGCGCTTTCTCTTGGCCAGAGGCGAAAGCGGTGTGGTTGGCGAGGACCGTTGGTCCGGAGACGTGGTGGGAGACTCACGTGGTGAGACTAAGGTACATGTTCTGGTTGGAGATAGAAGTGTTTGGTACAGTGGTTGGAGTAGGATTGGTTTGGAGACTGTAGGAAGTGTATATTGGTTGGTGTTTAGTTTGACTGGTATCAGAGGGCAAGAGGAGTCCACGTGGTACAAATATTGTTTGGTAATTCACCCCAGCTGTGAATATTACTGTGACGGACACACATTTTGTAAATAATTAAGTACTCGGGTGTTTCTGTAATATAATAAATGTAAATATAAGTTGTCACTGGCTCTTAGATACCCCTAGACATATCTATTAAGTTAGAGTCGTGACAACAAATTCAACCCATTTGATATGAATCTTCGGGTATCACTTTCTCCTCGGCAACCACAACCAGGCAGCTTCGGAGGAGGAGGAGGAGGAGGAACGTTGATAACAAAAGTACACGGGTTATGGTTGTTATTTCATTTTTTTCTTACTTAATTGTTATTATTATTGTTGTTGTTGTCGTCCTTCTCCTTTTTTTCCTTCTTGATCTTGTTCTTCTGCTGCTACTACTACTACTACTACTACTACTACTACTACTACTACTACTACTACTACTACTACTACTACATTTAAAGATACCTCCACCCTTTTTATTTGCATGGGCTCCACAAATTGGAGGTCATTAGCCCCAACTCTGGTCGCTAATGGCTGTGGCATCCAACCATAATATTCTAACCCCTAACCATATCCATCTACCCCTATATTTACATCCTTATTTAATCCCCTAACCTACCCACCCCTATTCTACTCTCTGCCACTGTGGCTTCGCAATCAAGGCCACTTATGTCCGTGGTGGAGGGAGTGGCGTGCCTGGTACCCCGGAGACACAGGAGGGAAGACCTGAGAAGGGAGAATGAGAGGCGGCACCTCATCCAGGCGACAACATGGCTCCTTGGCTGGTGCTTCTTTTCTGCCATCAAATCGGCTAGTCTTGAGTAGAAGCACTTAGCCTTGGAGCCCATCCCGCCGGACGTGGTGAAGACCAGAGGCGTGAAGGTGCCGTGGTTGACGTGTTGAATCCTTTCGCCATAGGTTCTCGTCTTCTCCTGCTCATTCTAACGGTGGGCAGCCTCCAGAGGGAGCTCGCGGTGACATGCTGCCGTCGGGTCGAAGATCCGGACGTCGAAGAAGGCTCTCTGCACCCTCGTCCAAAACCCCCGAGCACTGACGTCAACTCGAGCTTCATCGGAGATGTTTGCCGACCTCAACCGCAGGTTTTCTCCTCCAAGTGGCAGAAGAGTCGACTCGGTGGCGACGTCATGGCACATCTCCCTGAGCATGTTGGCTGTCAGGTCCCTCACCTCATCGTGCCTGATGCACACGAATCCTCCCTTCTTGCAGGTCATGGTGTGGTCGATGTTGTTGGGGGAACCACATGCACAGATGTTGGGGAGTCCTTCAACTGGCCAGCCATACCTCAGAGCAACGGCGTCGACAAATTCTTGTTTGTTGAGGTTGAAGCCTCTTGCTCTGATTGGCAGTGACGTTAGCCAGTTAGACGCTCCCGTCTCTTGTGCAATATGGATTTTTCGCACAGTCGCGGCAGGCACGATGGTCTTCAGGCGTTCAAGGCTGGTCTTCTGCTCTTGTTGCCTGTCTAGGGAAATTTGCTTCCTTTGCTCAGCGATCGCATTTTGGTCTATTTCCCCGTGTGCGTCCTGAGCAACTATCTTTACTGTGAGGGACCTGGCTAGGTTGATGGAGTTGAGGTGCTCCCTAGTTGCCAACCTCTCAGGAGAGGTGATCCCCATCCCGCCCAGTCTTGGTGGAAGTTTGAGCAGGGCCCTCTCGTCATCCCCCAGTGTTGGAGACCTCAGTAACGCTGGAAGGAGGGTGTTCCTTATAGCGTTTTCCAGCGGTCTGAGGAGAGGGCTGATGCCTGGGATGGTGCGCATGACGTAATTCCACCGATGTTGTAGGCCATGCGTGTAGGCAGAGTAAGCTGCGTGAGGCTCCGTCCTAGCTATATCAGATAGGATTTCTACCTCCCTCACCCACTCGAGCACTTTTTCTCCTACAAACTCCTTCTTGAACTCCTCTGTTCCTATAACAGCACCCAAGTGCCGCTGCCCGTCCTACTACTACTACTACTACTACTACTACTACTACTACTACTACTACTACTACTACTACTACTACTACTACTACTACTACTACTACTACTACTACTACTACTACTACTACTACTACTACTACTACTACTACTACTACTACTACTACTACTACTACTACTACTACTACTACTACTACTACTACTACTACTACTACTACTACTACTACTACTACTACTACTACTACTACTACTACTACTACTACTACTACTACTACTACTACTACTACTACTACTACTACTACTACTACTACTACTACTACTACTACTACTACTACTACTACTACTACTACTACTACTACTACTACTACTACTACTACTACTACTACTACTACTACTACTACTACTACTACTACTACTACTACTACTACTACTACTACTACTACTACTACTACTACTACTACTACTACTACTACTACTACTACTACTACTACTACTACTACTACTACTACTACTACTACTACTACTACTACTACTACTACTACTACTACTACTACTACTACTACTACTACTACTACTACTACTACTACTACTACTACTACTACTACTACTACTACTACTACTACTACTACTACTACTACTACTACTACTACTACTACTACTACTACTACTACTACTACTACTACTACTACTACTACTACTACTACTACTACTACTACTACTACTACTACTACTACTACTACTACTACTACTACTACTACTACTACTACTACTACTACTACTACTACTACTACTACTACTACTACTACTACTACTACTACTACTACTACTACTACTACTACTACTACTACTACTACTACTACTACTACTACTACTACTACTACTACTACTACTACTACTACTACTACTACTACTACTACTACTACTACTACTACTACTACTACTACTACTACTACTACTACTACTACTACTACTACTACTACTACTACTACTACTACTACTACTACTACTACTACTACTACTACTACTACTACTACTACTACTACTACTACTACTACTACTACTACTACTACTACTACTACTACTACTACTACTACTACTACTACTACTACTACTACTACTACTACTACTACTACTACTACTACTACTACTACTACTACTACTACTACTACTACTACTACTACTACTACTACTACTACATTTAAAGATACCTCCACCCTTTTTATTTGCATGGGCTCCACAAATTGGAGGTCATTAGCCCCAACTCTGGTCGCTAATGGCTGTGGCATCCAACCATAATATTCTAACCCCTAACCATATCCATCTACCCCTATATTTACATCCTTATTTAATCCCCTAACCTACCCACCCCTATTCTACTCTCTACCACTGTGGCTTCGCAATCAAGGTCACTTATGTCCGTGGTGGAGGGAGTGGCGTGCCTGGTACCCCGGAGACACAGGAGGGAAGACCTGAGAAGGGAGAATGAGAGGCGGCACCTCATCCAGGCGACAACATGGCTCCTTGGCTGGTGCTTCTTTTCTGCCATCAAATCGGCTAGTCTTGAGTAGAAGCACTTAGCCTTGGAGCCCATCCCGCCGGACGTGGTGAAGACCAGAGGCGTGAAGGTGCCGTGGTCGACGTGTTGAATCCTTTCGCCATAGGTTCTCGTCTTCTCCTGCTCATTCCTACGGTGGGCAGCCTCCAGAGAGAGCTCGCGGTGACATGCTGCCATCGGGTCGAAGATCCGGACGTCGAAGAAGGCTCTCTGCCCCCTCGTCCAAAACCCCCGAGCACTGACGTCAACTCGAGCTTCATCGGAGATGTTTGCCGACCTCAACCGCAGGTTTTCTCCTCCAAGTGGCAGAAGAGTCGGCTCGGTGGCGACGTCATGGCACACCTCCCTGAGCATGTTGGCTGTCAGGTCCCTCACCTCGTCGTGCCTGATGCACACGAATCCCCCCTTCTTGCAGGTCATGGTGTGGTCGATGTTGTTGGGGGAACCACATGCACAGATGTTGGGGAGTCCTTCAACTGGCCAGCCATACCTCAGAGCAACGGCGTCGACAAATTCTTGTTTGTTGAGGTTGAAGCCTCTTGCTCTGATTGGCAGTGACGTTAGCCAGTTAGACGCTCCCGTCTCTTGTGCAATATGGATTTTTCGCACAGTCGCGGCAGGCACGATGGTCTTCAGGCGTTCAAGGCTGGTCTTCTGCTCTTGTTGCCTGTCTAGGGAAATTTGCTTCCTTTGCTCAGCGATCGCATTTTGGTCTATTTCCCCGTGTGCGTCCTGAGCAACTATCTTTACTGTGAGGGACCTGGCTAGGTTGATGGAGTTGAGGTGCTCCCTAGTTGCCAACCTCTCAGGAGAGGTGATCCCCATCCCGCCCAGTCTTGGTGGAAGTTCGAGCAGGGCCCTCTTGTCATCCCCCAGTGCTGGAGACCTCAGTAACGCTGGAAGGAGGGTGTTCCTTATAGCGTTTTCCAGCGGTCTGAGGAGAGGGCTGATGCCTGGGATGGTGTGCATGACGTAATTCCACCGATGTTGTAGGCCATGCGTGTAGGCAGAGTAAGCTGCGTGAGGCTCCGTCCTAGCTATATCAGATAGGATTTCTACCTCCCTCACCCACTCGAGCACTTTTTCTCCTACAAACTCCTTCTTGAACTCCTCTGTTCCTATAACAGCACCCAAGTGCCGCTGCCCGTCCTTTGTTATTATTACCCCGCTACCACCGAAAATATCCAGAGCGTGGTCATAAAGTTCGGATTTCACAATAAGGACGGACTTAGCTGCATTGGGTGTGTATCCTATGGTGGGTCCATTGTCCTTTATCAATCCCCACCAACTTTTCAGGTCTGAGATTGTGCCGGCCCCCGAAAGGTCGTCGGCATATGCCACTTGCTTCACCTTGGTGTTTTCAAACGCAATCACATCCTGAAGCACTGAGAGACCTATTGCGTACATAGCCATGGCCACTGGGTCACCTTGTGTTGTCCCCTCCATTGACTTGAGCACCTTAAAACAATTATTACTACTACTATTTACAAACAAGTCACATGGTTCACCATACTTACTACTACTACTACTACTACTACTACTACTACTACTACTACTACTACTACTACTACTACTACTACTACTACTACTACTACTACTACTACTACTACTACTACTACTACTACTACTACTACTACTACTACTACTACTACTACTACTACTACTACTACTACTACTACTACTACTACTACTACTACTACTACTACTACTACTACTACTACTACTACTACTACTACTACTACTACTACTACTACTACTACTACTACTACTACTACTACTACTACTACTACTACTACTACTACTACTACTACTACTACTACTACTACTACTACTACTACTACTACTACTACTACTACTACTACTACTACTACTACTACTACTACTACTACTACTACTACTACTACTACTACTACTACTACTACTACTACTACTACTACTACTACTACTACTACTACTACTACTACTACTACTACTACTACTACTACTACTACTACTACTACTACTACTACTACTACTACTACTACTACTACTACTACTACTACTACTACTACTACTACTACTACTACTACTACTACTACTACTACTACTACTACTACTACTACTACTACTACTACTACTACTACTACTACTACTACTACTACATTTAAAGATACCTCCACCCTTTTTATTTGCATGGGCTCCACAAATTGGAGGTCATTAGCCCCAACTCTGGTCGCTAATGGCTGTGGCATCCAACCATAATATTCTAACCCCTAACCATATCCATCTACCCCTATATTTACATCCTTATTTAATCCCCTAACCTACCCACCCCTATTCTACTCTCTACCACTGTGGCTTCGCAATCAAGGTCACTTATGTCCGTGGTGGAGGGAGTGGCGTGCCTGGTACCCCGGAGACACAGGAGGGAAGACCTGAGAAGGGAGAATGAGAGGCGGCACCTCATCCAGGCGACAACATGGCTCCTTGGCTGGTGCTTCTTTTCTGCCATCAAATCGGCTAGTCTTGAGTAGAAGCACTTAGCCTTGGAGCCCATCCCGCCGGACGTGGTGAAGACCAGAGGCGTGAAGGTGCCGTGGTCGACGTGTTGAATCCTTTCGCCATAGGTTCTCGTCTTCTCCTGCTCATTCCTACGGTGGGCAGCCTCCAGAGAGAGCACTGACGTCAACTCGAGCTTCATCGGAGATGTTTGCCGACCTCAACCGCAGGTTTTCTCCTCCAAGTGGCAGAAGAGTCGGCTCGGTGGCGACGTCATGGCACACCTCCCTGAGCATGTTGGCTGTCAGGTCCCTCACCTCGTCGTGCCTGATGCACACGAATCCCCCCTTCTTGCAGGTCATGGTGTGGTCGATGTTGTTGGGGGAACCACATGCACAGATGTTGGGGAGTCCTTCAACTGGCCAGCCATACCTCAGAGCAACGGCGTCGACAAATTCTTGTTTGTTGAGGTTGAAGCCTCTTGCTCTGATTGGCAGTGACGTTAGCCAGTTAGACGCTCCCGTCTCTTGTGCAATATGGATTTTTCGCACAGTCGCGGCAGGCACGATGGTCTTCAGGCGTTCAAGGCTGGTCTTCTGCTCTTGTTGCCTGTCTAGGGAAATTTGCTTCCTTTGCTCAGCGATCGCATTTTGGTCTATTTCCCCGTGTGCGTCCTGAGCAACTATCTTTACTGTGAGGGACTTGGCTAGGTTGATGGAGTTGAGGTGCTCCCTAGTTGCCAACCTCTCAGGAGAGGTGATCCCCATCCCGCCCAGTCTTGGTGGAAGTTCGAGCAGGGCCCTCTCGTCATCCCCCAGTGTTGGAGACCTCAGTAACGCTGGAAGGAGGGTGTTCCTTATAGCGTTTTCCAGCGGTCTGAGGAGAGGGCTGATGCCTGGGATGGTGCGCATGACGTAATTCCACCGATGTTGTAGGCCATGCGTGTAGGCAGAGTAAGCTGCGTGAGGCTCCGTCCTAGCTATATCAGATAGGATTTCTACTACTACTACTACTACTACTACTACTACAGATACCTCCACCCCATGTTTATTTATTAAATAGACGAGGGCTCCACGAATTACTACTACTACTACTACTACTACTACTACTACTACTACTACTACTACTACTACTACTACTACTACTACTACTACTACTACTACTGCTGCTACTACTACTACTACTACTACTACTACTACTACTACTACCACTATTACTATACTGCTACTACTACTACTACTACTACTACTACTAATAATAATAATGATAATAATGATAATACGTACTACAATAAAATACTACCATTAATACTACTAGTTCTTTTTTTTTTTTTTTTTTTTTTTTTTCTTCTTCTTTTTCTTCTTTTTCTTCCTGTTCTTCTTGTTCATGTTCTTTTTTTTCTTCCTCTCATTCCTCTTTTTTTCATCTTCTTTTATTTTTCTTCTTATTGCAATTCTCTCGTGAGATGATTAGACACGTGTTACATAAACCATTGAATTTATCAATTAATTCATTCATTTAATATATATATTTTTACTAATTCATTAATTCATGCATGATGTTGCTTGTACAGTATTCGTAATTCCTTATAATCCTTTCTCTTCCTCCTCCTCCTCCTCCTCCTCCTCCTCCTCCTCCTGCTCGTTTAATTCGATCCGGGTGTAGGACAAAACCCCCAGCGGACAAAACCCCCGCGGACAAAACCTCCAAGGTAAAAGTGCGAAGTAGGACAAAACCCCCAAGTTATATATTTTTTTATTTTACTTTAATATCTTTTAATACCATTAACATTAAAAGAAGATATATAATGTAAGTAATCTATACTGAAGTAATCATGAAAAATATTATAATTTCTCTGTGTTAGTTCACTTTAATACCTTTTAATACCATTAAAATTAAAAGCAGAAATATAATGAAGGTAATTTATGCTGAAGTAATCATGAAAAATATTATGAATATATGTGTTGTTTCACTGCACCTGCTCATTGTTTTGTCACCTGAGTACCTGCAAACACGTTATGGAAAGAATGCAGACAAGTAAGGATAAAGAGAAACATTGATCTGTTCAATACGATTTATTAATAATAATTACAATAATTATTTTATTTCACCCGAAGGCATAGGCTATATACAAACAGATAAAGTTAATGTTACTATAACCTGATGCTCTGCCCTATGCCATTCAGAAATTCCTCCATAGTCTTCTTTTTACTTACATAGTTATGACACAGGTTCTTCAAACGCTGTTGATGCTCCTTTGTGGCACGTTTGACTCGTTTTCTAGGAGGATCACCACGGGAATCCTTAATCAGGGCTGCTGATACCAGAGCTTGATCCTTCTTGATAATTTGAATGGCCTTCCAGATGGTTGGGTGGTCATGCCCCACAAGCTCATGGAAAGAAAAATTCCAAGTCTCACATAAGTTGTTGGTGCGACTCTCATTATCAATGGTTGCCTGATGAACATTCTATAAATGTGGCGAAAATAGGGGAAGAATCTTTCTCACGCGTACTGGAGGAATTATTCCTTCAGGAAGAGCTGGTGGCTGGATGCGGCGATGAGTGCTGAACTGAAATAGTCCACTAGGTCTTCCAGTCCTTCAGTATCAGGTATATTCTTTATCAGATAACCAATCCCATATTATATATATTTTATGATTATTTAAGTAAATGTAATCATAAGTTATAAAATAAATTACTTAAACTATATATCCTCTTCAGAATAAATAGAACTGGGGGTTTTGTCCGCTGGGGTTTTTGTCCGCTGGGGGTTTTGTCCGCTGGGGGTTTTGTCCGCTGGGGGTTTTGTCCGCTGGGGGTTTTGTCCGCTGGGGTTTTTGTCCGCTGGGGGTTTTGTCCGCTGGGGGTTTTGTCCGCTGGGGGTTTTGTCCGCTGGGGGTTTTGTCCGCTGGGGGTTTTGTCCGCTGGGGGTTTTGTCCGCTGGGGGTTTTGCCCGCTGGGGGTTTTGTCCGCTGGGGGTTTTGTCCGCTGGGGGTTTTGTCCGCTGGGGGTTTTGTCCGCTGGGGGGTTTTGTCCGCTGGGGTTTTTTGTCCGCTGGGGGTTTTGTCCGCTAGGGGTTTTGTCCGCTGGGGGTTTTGTCCGTGGGGTTTTTGTCCGTGGGGGTTTTGTCCGTGGGGATTTTGTCCGCTGGGGTTTTTGTCCGCTGGGGGTTTTGTCCGTGAGGGTTTTGTCCGCTGGGGGTTTTGTCCGTGGGGGTTTTGTCCGTGGGGGTTTTGTCCGTGGGGGTTTTGTCCGCTGGGGGTTTTGTCCGTGGGGGTTTTGTCCGTGGGGGTTTTGTCCGCTGGGGGTTTTGTTCGCGGTGGTTTTGTCCGCTGGGGGTTTTGTCCGCTGGAGGTTTTGCCCGCTGGGGTTTTTGTTCGCGGGGGTTTTGTCCGCTGGGGGTTTTGTCAGCTGGGGGTTTTGTCCGCTGGGGGTTTTGTCCGCTGGAGGTTTTGCCCGCTGGGGGTTTTGTTCGCGGGGGTTTTGTCCGCTGGGGGTTTTGTCCGCTGGGGGTTTTGTCCGCTGGGGGTTTTGTCCGCTGGGGGTTTTGTCCGCTGGAGGTTTTGCCCGCTGGGGGTTTTGTTCACGGGGGTTTTGTCCGCTGGGGGTTTTGTTCGCTGGGGGTTTTGTCCGCTGGGGGTTTTGTCCGCTGGGGTTTTTTGTCCGCTGGGGTTTTTGTCCGCTGGGGGTTTTTGTCCGCTGGGGGTTTTGTCCGCTGGGGGTTTTGTCCGCTGGGGGTTTTGTCCGTGGGGTTTTTGTCCGTGGGGGTTTTGTCCGTGGGGGTTTTGTCCGCTGGGGTTTTTGTCCGCTGGGGATTTTGTCCGTGGGGGTTTTGTCCGTGGGGGTTTTGTCCGTGGGAGTTTTGTCCGCTGGGGGTTTTGTCCGTGGGGATTTTGTCCATGGGGGTTTTGCCCGCTGGGGGTTTTGTTCGCGGGGGTTTTGTCCGCTGGGGTTTTTGTCCGCTGGGGGTTTTGTCCGCTGGAGGTTTTGCCCGCTGGGGGTTTTGTTCGCGGGGGTTTTGTCCGCTGGGGGTTTTGTCCGCTGGAGGTTTTGCCCACTGGGGGTTTTGTCCGCTGGGGGTTTTGCCCGCTGGGGGTTTTGTCCGCTGGGGGTTTTGTCCGCTGGGGGTTTTGTCCGCTGGGGTTTTTGTCCGTGGGGGTTTTGTCCGTGAGGGTTTTGTCCGCTGGGGTTTTTGTCCGTGGGGGTTTTGTCCGCTGGGGGTTTTGTTCGCGGTGGTTTTGTCCGTGGGGGTTTTGTCCGCTGGAGGTTTTGCCCGCTGGGGGTTTTGTTCGCGGGGGTTTTGTCCGCTGGGGGTTTTGTCAGCTGGGGGTTTTGTCCGCTGGGGGTTTTGTCCGCTGGAGGTTTTGCCCGCTGGGGGTTTTGTTCGCGGGGGTTTTGTCCGCTGGGGGTTTTGTCTGCTGGGGGTTTTGTCCGCTGGGGGTTTTGTCCGCTGGGGGTTTTGTCCGCTGGAGGTTTTGCCCGCTGGGGGTTTTGTTCGCGGGGGTTTTGTCCGCTGGGGGTTTTGTCCGCTGGGGTTTTGTCCGCTGGGGGTTTTGTCCACTGGGGTTTTTTGTCCGCTGGGGGTTTTGTCCGCTGGGTTTTTTTGTCCGCTGGGGGTTTTGTCCGCTGGGGGTTTTGTCCGCTGGGGGTTTTGTCCGTGGGGTTTTTGTCCGTGGGGGTTTTGTCCGTGGGGGTTTTGTCCGCTGGGGTTTTTGTCCGCTGGGGATTTTGTCCGTGGGGGTTTTGTCCGTGGGGGTTTTGTCCGTGGGAGTTTTGTCCGCTGGGGGTTTTGTCCGTGGGGGTTTTGTCCGTGGGGGTTTTGCCCGCTGGGGGTTTTGTTCGCGGGGGTTTTGTCCGCTGGGGGTTTTGTCCGTGGGGATTTTGTCCATGGGGGTTTTGCCCGCTGGGGGTTTTGTTCGCGGGGGTTTTGTCCGCTGGGGTTTTTGTCCGCTGGGGGTTTTGTCCGCTGGAGGTTTTGCCCGCTGGGGGTTTTGTTCGCGGGGGTTTTGTCCGCTGGGGGTTTTGTCCGCTGGAGGTTTTGCCCACTGGGGGTTTTGTCCGCTGGGGGTTTTGCCCGCTGGGGGTTTTGTCCGCTGGGGGTTTTGTCCGCTGGGGGTTTTGTCCGCTGGGGTTTTTGTCCGTGGGGGTTTTGTCCGTGAGGGTTTTGTCCGCTGGGGTTTTTGTCCGTGGGGGTTTTGTCCGCTGGGGGTTTTGTTCGCGGTGGTTTTGTCCGTGGGGGTTTTGTCCGCTGGAGGTTTTGCCCGCTGGGGGTTTTGTTCGCGGGGGTTTTGTCCGCTGGGGGTTTTGTCAGCTGGGGGTTTTGTCCGCTGGGGGTTTTGTCCGCTGGAGGTTTTGCCCGCTGGGGGTTTTGTTCGCGGGGGTTTTGTCCGCTGGGGGTTTTGTCTGCTGGGGGTTTTGTCCGCTGGGGGTTTTGTCCGCTGGGGGTTTTGTCCGCTGGAGGTTTTGCCCGCTGGGGGTTTTGTTCGCGGGGGTTTTGTCCGCTGGGGGTTTTGTCCGCTGGGGTTTTGTCCGCTGGGGGTTTTGTCCACTGGGGTTTTTTGTCCGCTGGGGGTTTTGTCCGCTGGGTTTTTTTGTCCGCTGGGGGTTTTGTCCGCTGGGGGTTTTGTCCGCTGGGGGTTTTGTCCGTGGGGTTTTTGTCCGTGGGGGTTTTGTCCGTGGGGGTTTTGTCCGCTGGGGTTTTTGTCCGCTGGGGATTTTGTCCGTGGGGGTTTTGTCCGTGGGGGTTTTGTCCGTGGGAGTTTTGTCCGCTGGGGGTTTTGTCCGTGGGGGTTTTGTCCGTGGGGGTTTTGCCCGCTGGGGGTTTTGTTCGCGGGGGTTTTGTCCGCTGGGGGTTTTGTCCGCTGGGGGTTTTGTCCGCTGGAGGTTTTGCCCGCTGGGGGTTTTGTTCGCGGGGGTTTTGTCCGCTGGGGGTTTTGTCCGCTGGAGGTTTTGCCCACTGGGGGTTTTGTCCGCTGGGGGTTTTGCCCGCTGGGGGTTTTGTCCGCTGGGGGTTTTGTCCGCTGGTGGTTTTGTCCGCTGGGGGTTTTGTCTGCTGGGGGGTTTTGTCCGCTGGTTTTTTTTGTCCGCTGGGGGTTTTGTCCGCTAGGGGTTTTGTCCGCTGGGGGTTTTGTCCGTGGGTTTTTTGTCCGTGGGGGTTTTGTCCGTGGGGGTTTTGTCCGCTGGGGTTTTTGTCCGCTGGGGGTTTTGTCCGTGAGGGTTTTGTCCGCTGGGGTTTTTGTCCGTGGGGGTTTTGTCCGTGGGGGTTTTGTCCGTGGGGGTTTTGTCCGTGGGGGTTTTGTCCGCTGGGGGTTTTGTCCGTGGGGGTTTTGTCCGTGGGGGTTTTGTCCGCTGGGGGTTTTGTTCGCGGTGGTTTTGTCCGTGGGGGTTTTGTCCGCTGGAGGTTTTGCCCGCTGGGGGTTTTGTTCGCGGGGGTTTTGTCCGCTGGGGGTTTTGTCAGCTGGGGGTTTTGTCCGCTGGGGGTTTTGTCCGCTGGAGGTTTTGCCCGCTGGGGGTTTTGTTCGCGGGGGTTTTGTCCGCTGGGGGTTTTGTCCGCTGGGGGTTTTGTCCGCTGGGGGTTTTGTCCGCTGGGGGTTTTGTCCGCTGGAGGTTTTGACCGCTGGGGGTTTTGTTCGCGGGGGTTTTGTCCGCTGGGGGTTTTGTCCGCTGGGGATTTTGTCCGCTGGGGGTTTTGTCCGCTGGGGTTTTTTGTCCGCTGGGGGTTTTGTCCGCTGGGGTTTTTTGTCCGCTGGGGGTTTTGTCCGCTGGGGGTTTTGTCCGCTGGGGTTTTTGTCCGCCGGGGATTTTGTCCGTGGGGGTTTTGTCCGTGGGGGTTTTGTCCGCTGGGGGTTTTGTCCGTGGGGGTTTTGTCCGTGGGAGTTTTGTCCGCTGGGGGTTTTGTCCGTGGGGGTTTTGTCCGTGGGGGTTTTGCCCGCTGGGGGTTTTGTTCGCGGGGGTTTTGTCCGCTGGGGGTTTTGTCCGCTGGGGGTTTTGTCCGCTGGACGTTTTGCCCGCTGGGGGTTTTGTTCGCGGGGTTTTGTCCGCTGGGGGTTTTGTCCGCTGGGGGTTTTGTCCGCTGGGGGTTTTGTCCGCTGGAGGTTTTGCCCACTGGGGGTTTTGTTCGCGGGGGTTTTGTCCGCTGGGGGTTTTGTCCGCTGGGGGTTTTGTCCGCGGGGGTTTTGTCCGGACCCTTTAATTCCACCTTGTTGCTGAGTGAAACGTGATAGCTGGAGATCCACATCAACGATGGTGGCTTTTTTTTAGAATAGTTAATTTTATTTATCTATTGTTATTAGAATAATAGATAAATAAATTTTATCTTAAATCGGAGGCTTATAATTGTGAAAGAGGAAGAGGAGAAGTAGGAGGAGAAGTAGGAGGAGGAGAAGTAGGAGGAGGAGGAGAAATAGGAGGAGGAGAAATAGGAGGAGGAGGAGGAGGAGGAGGAGGAGGAGGAGGAGGAGGAGGAGAAGGAGGAGAAGGAGTACAAAGGAGTACAAAGGAAGAACAGACAGCAACAGTCCTACTGGACCTAACGAGGCTGTCTGTTTAGCTACACTACTACTACTATAATATCTACGTGATAGAGACAAAAGGACAGCAAAGTGGAAGGCTCCTCCCCACCCACCCCTCCCTCCAGCCGAAGCTGGCCGGAAGAGGAAGTGATACCATGTAGCATGAAAAAACTAACATGGAATTTGTATAGGAAAGAAATAAAAAACAAGGAGTAATCTATGCTAAAAAAAAAAATAATAATAAAATAATAATAATTATAATAATAATAATTAAAAAAAAAAAAAATAATAATAATAATAATAATAATAATAATTAAAAAATTTTTTTACGCAGTAGTCAACTATTCGACTTGGTGAACAGATGCTAAGTACTTATCGAGTTTTTTCTTAAATGATTCAATTGTAGTACTGTTGACAATTTGTGCTGGGAGAGAATTCCAAACATTTACGATTCTATTGAAGAAAAAGTGCTTCGCTTCATTTGATCTAAAGCACTTACCAATGACCTTAAAGCCATTGTTACGGGTGCAGCTTGTGAGATCGGTAGTTACATAATCGTTTATGTTAATATTATCAAAACCATGGAACATTTTATAAACCTCAATTAGATCCCCTCGTAGCCTACGTTTGGATAAACTGAATAAGTTCAGCTCCTATAGACGTTCTTCGTAAGACTTGTTTCGCAGTCTTGGGATCATTTTAGTAATTCTTCTTTGTATTCTCTCCAGCTTATTAATATCTTTTTTTTATAGTATGGTGACCAAAATTGAATGCAATATTCTAGATGAGGGCGTACGAGTGCATTATATAATGTAAGGATAACTTTTTCAGATTTATAATCAAAAGTTCTACCGATGAAACCGACCAGTTTGTTAGCTTTTTTTTTTACAACGTCTGAACAATGTTTATCTGGTTTGAGGTCGTTACTAATAGTTATCCCTAAGTCTTTTTCATGGTTAACCTTGGAAAGTTCAGAGTCATTCATTGTATATTTATTGAATTGATTATTGCTACCGATATGCAAAACTTTACATTTATCGACATTAAATTTCATTTGCCATTTCTTTGACCAATTGACTAA
>JAXIVD010003065.1:25000-27302 GCA_036785275.1 Cancer borealis
CAATACATGCTGGTGTTTGTCATCTCTTGTGAAAGGAGCACAAGGCACGTACTATCCCTTCTAAGTCTTTTGTTATTTACACGCGAGGCTTTCTTTATTAAAGCTTTCATCTCTTGTTTCATTATCCTTATCATCCATTAGTCAAGGGAGAGAGACTCACTCACTCACTCACTCTCTCCCTTGTTCATTTACTCTCGCTTAGTACCTCCTTTTTCAGTCACTTACTCATTCACTCACTCACCCACTCACCCACTCACTCACTCACCAGTCTTATAGTCGTCATGGTGACCCAATTGGATAATCTTTTTTGATGAAGACGATGAGGGTGACGTGAATATTCGCTTTGTGTTTCTTGTGGGTCGTTCTGTGTGGGTTGCCTTCTGCTTGCTGTGTTATTTTGCTTTTCTTTCTTCTTAGCTTTTTTTTCTTTTTTTTTAGAATAATTAGTAACGTTTAATCTTACTGGTTTTTACTTGCAGGTTCCCATTGTTTTGTCATTTTCTATTTTTTCGAAACCTTTTATCGCTTGCTGTCTCGTTGATCCGATGTTTTGTATTCCTATCACACAAGCTGCATTCATAGTCCTTTAAGTAGTAATAGTGTGTGTGTGTGTGTGTGTGTGTGTGTGTGTGTGTGTGTGTGTGTGTGTGTGTGTGTGTGTGTGTGTGTGTGTGTGTGTGTGTGTGTGTGTATGTGTGTGTGTGTGTGTGTGTGTGTGTGTGTGTGTGTGTGTGTGTGTGTGTGTGTGTTTTTTATTCTCTCTCTCTCTCTCTATCTATCTATCTCCCATCAGATTAGTGTGAGTTTTCCGTCCTCACTCATGCTACTTTCCTTTTCCTTCACCTTAAACTCACTCCTGCTTCTTCACGGCCTTTCTTCCCTTACTTCAAGTCTAATCCTTGAACCTTTTCTCACGTCCATACTCCAACCAGCTCACAAAGACAGTCACTCACTACTCACTGTTCTCTCTCTCTCTCTTTCTCTATTTTTATCTCTCTTTGCCTTCCTTCCTCTGTCTTTGTTTGTGTCTCTTACTCCTCCAAGCAATGAGACCTCAACACAACAAGCTTCAGTTCCCTCCGCTCTGCTGGATCGACTGAACACCACTAAAACCTGCCAATGATCTGTACGCGGTGAAGGAAAGCTGGGGAAACCTAGCGTGTTTGTGGCATTTACCTGGGGCTGACAGACGGAAGAGGAGGAGGTGGAGGTAGAGGAGGAGGAAGAAGAGGGGGAAGAGTAGTAACAGCAGGAGGACCAAATCAAAGTCACAGTTAATAATCTAGTGGTTGTGGGGAAGACGTGTGATTTATGAGGAGTAACAGGTAGAAAGAAGGAGAGGAATGAATATTGACAGTACGTGTAATGACGGAGGGGGAAGGAGGGAGGAGAGGTAGACATGAGGTTCATTATGGAGTAGACTTAAGAGATGTTAGAGAGAGTAGGGATGGTTGTAGAAACTTAGTGCCAGTGGTAATAGTAATAGTAATAGTAGCAGTAGTAGCAGTAATGATAATAATAATAATAGTATTCTTATTATTATTATTGTTATCGTTATTATTATTATTGTTATATTTGTCATTATCATTATTATTATTATTATTATTATTATTATTATTATTATTATTATTATTATTATTATTATTAGTAGTAGTAGTAGTAGTAGTAGTAGTAGTAGTAGTAGTAGTAGTGGTAATAGTAATAGTAGTAGTAGTAGCAGCAATAGCAGTAGAAGTAGTAGTACAATTCAAGGTAGAGACAGACGCACAACCAGAGACAGACAGACAGACATAAAAAAAAAAACACTTGACAAAAGAGCACCATACACCCCCTCCCCCCATCCTCAACAGACAACTGGGTGAAATTGATAACAAACATCATCAATACATCATGTTGTCATTGGCACAATATGTTGGCGGTAGTCACGTTCAGCCTCGCCTCCAGTGCCGCTCCGAGACAGGGAGTGGCGGCAGCGGATGGCGGTAAAAACTAGAGCAACCGTATTTCTTGCCCTTGATCACCATTCACTCCCGACTTAAAACCTGGCGCGGCGCTGAGAGAAAACGTCATATGGTCAAGTACAGAGGCCGGGCGTAGTGGTGATGGTGGAACTAACGGGGAGGGGGTGAAGGAGGGACGGAGGGAGGAAGAGAAAATAGAGCTTATTTGGAAGGAAATGCGCAGGTGTTTGAGGTGATTAGAGAAGTAAATAGATTTGAGAAAGAGTGACAATTTATTGTAGTGTAGTGTAGTGTAGTGTAGACAGAAGGCTGTATGTTTGTGGTGGTGTGGGTGATGGAGG
>JAXIVD010003065.1:27502-42502 GCA_036785275.1 Cancer borealis
CTGGATGGCCTTTCATCCTTGGAGAGCCGCTCTTTCCGTAACCTTACACAGACAGACACACCACCAAAGAGATAGCAGCAAAATTATGTTTTCATCAGCCCTATAGGAAGCGGGGCTATGAAATGGTCACGCATTAAAACAAGATGAATGTTTTGTCGCAGTTTCTTCATAAACTATTGACCCTTGTGATGCCTCTCAATATAAACTTTATACTGTTTCTATACTTGCACATATTAACACTCGAAACACCTATCAAGATGTATGTCTCAGTTATTCACTCGTTCTAATTATACTGTATACTCTTGTATTAAAATTTAATGGTTCAAAAAACTACAATTAATATCTCCTCCTCCTCCTCCTCCTCCTCCTCCTCCTCCTCCTCCTCCTCCTCCTCCTCCTCCTCCTCCTCCTCCTCCTCCTCCTCCTCCTCCTCCTCCTCCTCCTCCTCCTCCTCCTCCTCCTCCTCCTCCTCCTCCTCCTCCTCCTCCTCCTCCTCCCCCAGCCATCAAACTCCACGAAGAGCTCATGAATCCGTCCAACATCCACAACTTCGGCAGCGTAGACCGGCTCATGCTCGGCCTTGCCTTCGAGATGTCTCAGGGGCGCGACGTCTACATGACCAACGAGCTCACCAGACATCTCTTCCAAACGCCAGGTCAGTCAGTCTTACAGGTTAGTCACCAATGCATACATGACAGTTTTTTCCTATCATATGAAGTTCCATTCTCAATAAGCTAGTTTACTATGCTGTTGTTGCCATTGTTTAGTATTCTAACCTAAATCGTATGTATTCTCCGTAATACGCTTAATTAAGAGGTGATAATTACATAAAATTATTTCCATTCTCTCCTATCTTTCGTAGCATATCACTACTGTATTTCGGCGTGATCTAGGAAGTCTTTTATAGTTTTGGGTTTGGGAAAAAAAATTTGAAGTGGTAATCTGTTGTGTATTACCTCCTTCCCTGCGTCTTTCAAAACGTCTCTCGATATACCATCCTCTGCCGGAGTTTTCTTTGCTTCTTATCTTTCAGAGCAGAGGCTTGTCGTTACTTCTGATGCTGCACTATCATCATCTACTGACGTGTCTACTGGCGGAACTATGATATATATGTATAATTCTTCACAATATTATTCAACATTTTCCGTCTTCCATCCCTGTATTCAATAATATTCATCGTATCTGTCTTTCCAGCAGACCATCATTTTGTTGTTTGTGTCGAATCATTTCTATTTGAATATTTATAAAACTCTTGCTTTTCTTAATGCTTTCTTCCGCTATGTTCATTGGTAATCATTTATATAATTTACTTACTTATTACTTTGTATTTATTCATATCTATCTATTAATTATAATCTTCCTTCGTCTCTTTAAGTTAGTTTGAATAAGTTAATCTAGTTGTATAATTCAATCTTAATGCATATCATACAAAACTTTACACACATTTGACGTAGTGACAGTTCGCCATGACCAACCTCAGCATTAGTACCACCTAATCACAACACATCCAGCGTCATCATGTGTCAGGCCTCTGTTTCCATTACTTCACGTGACTAATACCTATGCTTTTCTATCCGACATATTGCTGAATTTTATGTTAGCAGCAACTTTTTTCTCTTTACCAACGTTACTCTTCCAGTCAGAGTCACTTGCTTACATCTAGGGTAGAATAAGTAATTACTGTTATAAAGTAAACAATATTGTCTTCCCTTTGCATCTCAGTGAGTCTTGTAATATTACATCTGAAGTTTCATAGCGCTAAGAGATTTGCAAATATATTAGCTACTTGCAGACTTCATGATGTGTGTGTGTGTGTGTGTGGGGAGGGAGGAGGGTACAAATAGGTAGTTACATAAACATACAAATATACATACATACACAGATATATACTCAGACAGCTGAGTAGGTGGATAAACATACAGATAAACAGATAAATACATACAGAGAGACATCGAACGTTCTACTAAAGAAAGACCAATAATACAATAATATGACGATAACTACAAAACACATCACTGAACACAGCTCTTTGCCAGACACGCTACAAACACTAACAACGTCATCATCCGGAATTGCCAGAACTGAGAGCGAGAGTATAAGGCTATCACGAAAACACAATGGTAGGCAAAGTACTTATAAACATCGTGCACTTGCTTATTATATAAATCTGAGGAGTTAAGCCTTTCCATGCCCATAACAGGTTTTGTTCTTGCTATACCATTACCACAGAGAGAGAGAGAGAGAGAGAGAGAGAGAGAGAGAGAGAGAGAGAGAGAGAGAGAGAGAGAGAGAGAGAGAGAGAGAGAGAGAGAGAGAGAGAGAGAGAGAGAGAGAGAGAGAGAGAGAGAGAGAGAGAGAGAGAGAGAGAGAGAGAGAGAGAGAGAGAGAGAGAGAGAGAGAGAGAGAGAGAGAGAGAGAGAGAGAGAGAGAGAGAGAGATTATTCTGCAGAGAGAGAGAGAGAACGTCTCAAGCGATATCATATCCTTAATCTCTTACAAATTGAATGCTATAGGTCCGTCTCAATACACGTATCGATAAGAAGCCTTGATTTCTGAGAACCAGGACCCACGCAGTAAACAAACAGGATTTTGTTTGTGAAAAAGAAACACTCCAACAAAGTTATCAATAAGAAAGAATTGGCATTACGACAGAAAATACTTTTACAACGAACGAATATGTGGTTATCTATTATATGGAGAATCTTAAACGTATCTCAGTTAAAAAGAGGAAAGGAAAGAAAAGAAAAATTTAATGTACAAACATAATAGAAAAAATACCATTTCAAAACTGTCTTCCTATTTATTTTTTTGTTCTTTCCCACTACACAGCAATAATAAAAGTAATAATCATAATAATAATCATAATAATAACAATAATAGTCATAACTTCTATCCATAACTTCTATCCACATGTATATCAGTGAACATTACAATCTCTACAATGTTTCCCTTTCTACACCTTACACAAGAAAAAACAAAAAAGAGACAGCAACTGATGGTTCATTTTGTGTCTGTGGAAATACAAGAGTAACCTTTTCAAACTCTTTACCTAATCTTACATAGAATAAAGAGGAACTACTCTCACTCCGTCCTCTTAGTTCTTCAGTATTTAACCACGACAACCACGCAGCGTACAGACAAACAAACACCCACCAATACACATGAATGACCCTTCCTGCTTTCCTTAGGTCACCATTACGGGATGGATCTCGCCTCGCTCAACATTCAACGCGGACGAGACCATGGCCTTCCTTCCTACAACATCTGGCGAGAGCAATGCGGTCTTCACAGGTTTACCAATTGGGGCGAATTGCTACAGGTGATGGATGATGATACGGTGGGCAGACTGGCGGCCGTGTACAGGTGAGCAGTGCAAGGTGAAGGGGTGAGGACGGATGTTCAATGCGGAGGAAGGGATGGAGGTGAAGTGAAATTGTGGTACGCTTACTAATAATAATCGATGGTCTATGGTTCAAATGAGGAATACGTATTATAGGTTGATGTGTTGAATATGATCTGAATACTACTACAAATACTATAATATTATACTATTACTACTACTACTGCTACTACTACTACTGCTACTACTACTACTTCTACTACTACTACTACTACTACTACGACTAATAATAATAATAATAATAATAATAATAATAATAATAATAATAATAATAATAAAAATAGTAATAATAATAATAATAATAATAATAATAATAATAACAGCATAACACACTTCAAACATCACAAACTAACCACCATTACAGCTAAACCTTACCAGTGACCTATTGTGACCTCGCCTAACCCGCAGACACGTGGACGACATTGACCTCTTCCCTGGTGGCCTAGCCGAGAAGCCTGTCATCAGAGGCCTCGTAGGACCCACCTTTGCCTGCATCCTTGGGCAGCAATTCCTCAACTTAAGGAGAGGTAAGTTAAGCTCTCTTCCTCTGTATTATTTCATTTTTCTCTCTCTTCTTCTTCTTCTCCTTCTCCTTCTCCTTTTCATTATCCTTTTCATTTTCATTCTCCTCTTCCTTCTCATTCTCCTCTTCCTTCTCATTCTCCGCCTCCTTCTCATTCTCCGCCTCCTCCTCTTTCTCCTCCTCGTCCTTGCGTCAATGTGGAGTCTTTTATCCTCTCCCTCCAACAGGAATCGTAATCATCTAATTTCAAAACAGTTTCTAACCAATTGATGCAGTTCTCTCTCGACCAAACATCAAGATACATCGATCACAAAATTAGGACGACATCATCTGCCTGAATGCTATGCCAAAATAATAAAACGAAATGATACAAGCCAATTGCGGGCTTAAAGTTATGTAAGTGCGCCTATTACCTCTTATTTGTCAGTCCTTGTTTTACTGGTGTTTTAAATTGTTACTGTGAAAAATGTGAGTGTATGAGAGAGAGAGAAAAAGAAAGAAAAAGAAAGAAAGAAAGATAGATAGATAGAAAAAAAGATAGATATATGGATATATATATAGATAGATAGATAGATAGAGATATATAGCAAGTTAATAGATAGATAGATAGATAAAGATAGATAGATAGATAGACAGATAGATTGATAGATAGAAAGATAGGATAAACAGATATATAGATAAATAGATAGATAGAGACAAAGACAGAAAAAAAACAGACAGACAGACAGACAGATAGCCATCCTTCATCAAGACAGGAGGTTGAAATATTGCACGTAATGGAGACAAGACAGACGGAATGGCGTGGCGATGTAGAATCAGTATTCATAGATGAAGATGTGGATGTGACAAAAATATGTGTCTCAAGTGGGGTGGAGGAGGCTGTGTGGAGCGAAGGCGGAGCGGGGAAACAAACAAGGATTGCTGTGAGAAGGAACATTGATAAGGGTGTGATGAGGGGAAGGGAGGCTGTCGAAAAGTCAATATTAAACGCGCAAAAAAGAGAAAAAAAACCCATCTCCAATATATACAATTTTGACCTCAAGATACAGTATAATTAACTAACTACTTCGAGGATCCCCTAATAATACGTGGTGGTAATGGTTAGTGAAGCGGTGTCTATGACCCTTCACTGTGATGGTCTGACTGGCATTAATTTGCTGTCCCGCCGCAGGTGATCGCTTTTGGTTCGAGAACGGAGGTTTTGCGTCCTCCTTCACGCCCCAGCAGCTGCGGGAGGTGCGCAAAGTGACGTTGGCGCGTGTTCTATGTGACAACCTGGACGATATTGACGACCTGCAGCCTAATGTGTTCCGGCCCGTCACGGAGAACGGCAGGTGAGGCGCTAACTACTTCTCTCTTGTATAACTGACTGGTTATTCTCCTCTTTATAATGTGTTGTTTGTGATGATTTAAAGACCTTTTTTTACGAGTTAACAAACAAATCACCACAACAATCTCTTTTAGCTTTCGATAACATTTTCCATCAATTTGATTATATTTTGTTCATTCTAAGAACTTTCCATTACACATCATCATTCGTAAGAGAGCAGGTAAAAGTGTTATACCATTCACATGTTTAGAAGAAAAAATGTAAATTCCCAAACATAGCAGTACAGTTGAAGGGTGACGCTCCAACAGGAACGACAAGACTATGTGCTTCGGTGGTGATGGAATCCCGTACCTGGACATCAGTGCGTGGCGTGACCCTGGACCAGTCTACTACTCTCCGACTGGCAACACCTCTGAGGCTGCTGCTGCTGCTTCTGAGCCCGAAAGGTAAGTACAATGTGTGTGTGTGTGTGTGTGTGTGTGTGTGTGTGTGTGTGTGTGTGTGTGTGTGTGTGTGTGTGTGTGTGTGTGTGTGTGCGTGTGCGTGTGCGTGTGCGTGTGTGTGTGTGTGTGTGTGTACGTACTTCCCCCTCCTTTATTCCCACCTGGTGTTCTCCCATGTTACAGTGACATCCTCAACTTCCCTAATGAGGACGACCTTTCCGGGCTATCCGAGGAGGAGCTCTTCTTCCTTGGGGACGAGGCAGACTACGACACCTTTGACGAGACGCAGCTAGAACAACTTTTCTCTCACGAGCTGCCACGACCGTTCGAGGAGATGGACGACAAATCAGGGAAGGAGGGACAGGATGAAAACCAGATACCTCAAGCGTACTCCCAGGGGCATTCCAATCTGGCACAGCTCACTCAACAGCATAACTTCAACAACGTAATTGAACAAGCCTATTCTGACACCCTATTCTACGGCCGCAGCAAGAGACAGAGAAGAGAAGGGTAAGGTAGCGCCCCACCAGTGCCACAGCCGCACACTGTACAAAACCAAGCTGCTGCAGGTCACGCTAGAGTATTACATAATGTAGTGTGTAGGACATACTGCTTCACGGATCTCCCATCTCTAGCAGGTGGAGGTGGAGGAAAATATAGGGAAACAAAAATACCTGCTTCCCTCAATAGCAGCTTATGGTATTATGCGAAAAGTGTATAAAGTATAGAGTCATTACAAATCTTCAATACAGAAGTAATATTATAGTCATGAACAGCAAGGCATTAAATGAGACCCACACACGGAGACGCAAATGAACGTTAGAGAAAAGCAATAATCTTTCTATAAAATCAATGCAAGGAACAATTTGATGAGAAAAAAAAATAATACACAGTAACATTTATTCATAAGAATGTATGGGGCGGGAACAAGACTGAAAACAGCAGCCAAGTAACACATGAATTCACATTTCCAAGTAACTTATAGTCATTCTAGTGTTACTTTGCGTATAACCGTTTGCATAACACTTGTAGGGATCAGTTCCTAGGCGTGTGTTCCCTTCCCTTGGTCCTATGTACAGCCCTTTCCCTTTCACTCCCCTCACTTCACTCTGACACTTACAAAATCAACACCTCTGTAGAATATTTATATAGTTTAATCGCTACCTATTTTTAAGATGTAATGTGTCCATGACAAGCTTTTTTTCTGGCGCTCTTTTTATTATATTTTATTTTATAGCCACAAGAAAGAAAATAATAAAATCTATGCTATTTATATTTTTAGTGCACTCGAATGATTTACTGTAATGTTCTTTTTATTTATGTATGAGTCAAACACTTTGATAAATAAATAATGTTGTTTATATTGACGTTTTAAAAGTGAACAGAAATTTTGTTGAATTCAGAGGTAAATACTAGAAATGAAAGATTACCACACCTGACATTTTGAGAAGTGAAAGATAATAGCAATATGAAAAATTTGGAGAGAGAGAGAGAGAGAGAGAGAGAGAGAGAGAGAGAGAGAGAGAGAGAGAGAGAGAGAGAGAGAGAGAGAGAGAGAAACAAAGTAACAAAGAAACAAAGCAGCAAAAAAACAAAGAAAGAGAAAAAGAAAAAAAGAGAAAAAGAAAAAAAGAGAAAAAGAAAGAGAGATAGAGAGAAAACGAAAAAGTTGCTTCATGTTCTGTCTCTACAAATCCACTTCGTTCTTGACACTCAAAGGTTGTAAATGCTCTGCTCTGTACTTCCTTTTTCATTCAGCCATTGTCAAGAGTAGGTGTACATTATCATTACTGGTGTTGGGGGAGTACCTTCACCTACTGGTCATCGGTCATCCAAGTGTTACATGTAAATCCCCCCCCCCCCCCAAGCCCCAAAAAAATTGTTAAAAAAGAATGAATATGGAAAAAGAGTTATAATCTGTTATGTTTTAGGAGAATTAACCTCACTTTTCCATATTAAGATAGTCAATGTTTTCTTCCGCCCTCTACCTTCAAAAACTAAGACGGTGACAAAATTCTGACTAAGTATATTTTTTTCACCTACTATAGTGGAGGTAATTCCACCAACACCTTCATAACAGACACAAAAGCAACGTTATTTTCCGGTTTTAATTATTTTCGCTGCGTATACAAGTGTCCACCGTGCGACATAACACAACAGGTTTTCGCTTTGGTGCTCCTCTCTTTTGATTAACTTTAGCTGTAGAAGGAAAAAATAGAAGAAGGCCGACTGTTAAAGGGCTTTCTAGGGAACAGGTTGAAAGAATGAAGATACGGATAAGGATGAATAGCAAGTAGATGAGAAGGAATAGGATGTACAGTAGGACCGAGAGATGCGATTATAGTAGTTAACAAGATCAAGGAACAAAAAAAAAGGTATTGTTTGAAAATATAGAGAATTACGGTGCGACAAGCCGTGAAGAAGGACAAGTGATACGACGAACAGCTTCTAACTCGACTCCTAGCTGTTTAAAGTGTTTCTTGCGTGGATGAATTTTTCCTGGAAGAGGTAGACGCCAAAAATTTGTTCAAGTTAATTTAGTGTTGTCTTATGAGCTACTGTCTATTTATCCAGACATTTTCAACCCATTCCACCCACCCCCACCCTCTTTAACCTTACCTCAGTGTCCATACAATTATGAAAACCTACATCTTCGTTAAAAAATCACAAAATTTCTCAAGCGACTATTCACGTTGATTATATTTTACACAGCCTCCTTTCCCCTGACTATGTACACACACTTTTCTTCGCCATCACAGCCCTTCCGCCCCATAAAAGGTCGGCCCGTCCTTCATAGGAGGCCAAACAGTGTGCCTTGCGAGCCCTTATTAGATAGCCCTTGTCAAGTCAACACATGACGTCACTATCGACCCGCTAACGATCCACTATTGCCGGCGGGATTATATAAAATTATACAACCTCACCTAATTTCTGTCGTTGGAAATCCAAGTAAATCACCAACAACAGGCAACGGCCACAAGCAAAAACAGAAAACGACTCGTGATGCTTCAGGAAACGAGGAGGTCCAGGACAGCTTCACCAGTACATACGTGAGTGGGTGCAGCAGGATGAAGTGATGCAAGTACAGCTAAAACAGCACCGAATAATGCTTCTGAGCTACGTGTACATTCATCACGACAGAGAAAGCAAAGAAAGACTAACAGCACGAGGTAAAGGCAGCCTGCATAGAGGTGGTAGCAACTAATCTTAAGAGAAGTCATTACATAAATTGTACATGATGATGATGATGATGATGATGATGATAATAATGATAATAATAATAATAATAATAATAATAATAATAATAATAATAATAATAACAATAATAATAATAATAATAATAGAACAGCAATCACCATTATGCAGGACCATAAGTAGGAAAAATTACTGAGCTAACAAATAAGTTTCCCTCCCAAGCACTCGCACACACACACACACACACACACACACACACACGCACACGCACACACACACACACACACACACACACACACACACACACACACACACACATATACACGCACACACACACACACGAAAAAGAGACAATTACGTCCACGTGGCAGATTTTATGGTGAATTTATGACTTCGTCGTGTGATTACTTCCCCTGACCCGCCCACCCACACATCCACACACCTGCACCCCTGCCAGCCCTCCCAACCCCTTCCTTCCAACCCCCAAGCCCCTCACTCCGCCTCTCCCCTCCCTTCGCCCTCCTTCTGCTAAACCTTCTCTTTTTCCCGCCAAAACAGTCTCTATCTCTCTGTGTCTGTCTTCGTTACAACGTCATCAATTTCATTCTGTCTGTCTGTCTGCTACCTTTACCTGCTAAAAGTCACCTACAGCTCATCAAAGGACATTCCTTCACCCAAATACATTCCAATTAAAATTTTCTGCGGCCCTGACAATATCAACATAAACGATTATGTAACTACCAATTTTACAAGCACCACTCGTAACAATGGTTTCAAGATAATTGGTAAGCGTTTTAGATCGAAGAAAGCGAAGCATTTTTTCTTTAATAGAATCATGAATGTTTGGAATTCTCTACCAGCACAAATAGTTAACAGTAACAAATAGAATCGTTAAAGAAAGAACTTGACAAGCACTTAGTATCAGTCCACCAAATCGAGTATTTAATTCCTGCGAAATGTTTTTTTTTTTTTTTTTGTGGCAGCAATAGCCGAAGATTACTCTTGTTTTCTCACTTTCCTATACAAATTCCATGATAGTTTGTCTATACTACATGGTACCACTGCCTCTTCCGGCTAGTTTCGGCTGGAGGAAGGGGTGGGTGGGGAGGAGCCTTCCACTTTGCTGTCCTTTATTTCTCTATTAAGTAGATATTATAGTAGTAGTGTAGCTACACGGACAACCTCGTTAGGTTCAGTAGGATTGTTGATGTCTGTTCTTCCTTTGTACTCCTTTGTACTCTTTATACCTTTTTCAAACCACTTCGTTTCCGAGAAAGAAGAAAAAAATTAAATTAAAAAAATTAATTTCATCAATGAATTACAAAGCATGGCATTTTTTTCCCTCGTTTTTTGTCTCCTCGCTGCACGTCATCATTTTTCTCGCCTCCATTTTCTATATCACCTCCTGAAGAAGATAATTAGTAAAGACGTTAAATAAGAGATCAGTGAAGACTTCCTTTGAACTACCAGTCTGTACACAGGGTGAGGAAGGGGATAGAGGGGAGGTGTGCCCTTTCTCGGGTGTATGTATGTGTGTATGTTTGTGTGTATGTATATGTGTATGTATGTATTTATGTATGTATATATGTATGTATGTGGCTTGGAGTGAGCTGCTGATTCCCACGTGGCTATTAATCCCATCTCCAGCCAAAGGGTTATTGGTTCTGTTCACCCAAGTGCTGCCGTCCGCTGGTGTGATGTTGAATTATAGAAACATGTGTCTGCAACTTTAAATCATCATTACGTTCTGTCTCATCGTCTTTTAATTTCAGAGTCAGTAAATTTACATCAATTATACGGACATAACTAATTTTTGTTTTCTTCTCTACGGGGACAGATTGTGTTTCACTATATTAGGAAAAAAATACATTCGTTATTTAATTATTTCATGATGAGAATAAATTTTTTTTAAGCATATTATACGCCATGAGTATAACATAAAATTAGGAAAAACGTAATATCTTAAATCTATTTATAATAATTAGTGCCGCCCAGGTGTTTCTATAGAATTTTACACCCTCAGCTCTGCAAGACAAAGCATTGCATTATACCTGCTCTATAGCACGTTGTTTACCTCTTTTATGCCTCACTTCTTCATTAGTTTGTTTTGACCAGGACTTTCGTAGCTCATAAATAAATAGAAAAAAAATACATACTTATATATTATTTTCATCTCAATATCACCATCTTTTAAATCATTTTCATCAAAGTCGTGGGAGACTATATAGTGCGCCGATGACAACAACTTGACTTTCACTCGGAACTAATTCGCCAACTATCACTTCACTCCATGTTATGTTTAAGTTGTTGTTTCACTGTCCTTACGAGCTGTGAATCTGCTTGCACTTCACCTCATAGAAAAGCATGAAGACCGACCGAGTTCTCGCGTGGCTCAGGTAAATGGGTCTAGGCGAGGAGGAAGATGGGAAGAAGCTGTGGAGAGGATGGGGAGAGGATAGAAAGAGATTGGGGTCGAGGTCAGGAGAAGGGGCTGGAAAGAGGCTGGAGAGAGGATGAGGAGAGACTGAGGAGAGACTGGGGAGAAATTGAGAAAAGCATGGGAGAGACTTTGGAGACTGGGATCGAAGTTGGGGAGAACCTGAAGAGAGATTGGGGAGAGGATGGGGAAAAGTTGGGGAGAAGCAGGGGAGAGACTTTCAAGACGCTAGGGAGAGGCTGGGATTGGGTGTGGAAGTGAACTAAGGGGTAGCGGCAGGGTGGGGCTTCCTTACCATCATTAAGTTTGGTGAAGATGAACCTCAGAAATGCTAATTATAGTAGTTGTTGTTGTTGTAATTATTGTTGGTTATGTTCCTGTTGTCGTTGATGTTATTGTTGTTTATGTTGTTGTTGTTATTGTTGATGTTGTTGTTGTTGTTGATACAAGAGCATCAGTACTAGGTGATAATATTGACTGTAGTGAAGATAGTAGTAACAGGAAAGATAATATGATAAACCAGTGTGTAGTACTGGAAAATAAAAGGAAAACATTTCAAGACAAACTGCAAGCAGGTATAGAAAGACAGTTTGGAACATAAATAACAAAACTTGTTCTCACATATGTGTACAAAAAAATCCACACAACACAGGAAACAGGTGCTTCCAACTGGCTAGGGGGATGGGTGACTGTGGTATAATGCTCGGCTTGTGACCTATAAGTTACAAGTTCGATCCAGGCTCACGGCAGTTTCTTGGTGAGAGGAGTAGCGCTCTCTCGTTAACCCTAGCAGAGCTATATGATCTATAGCTACCTAGCTCGGAAGGATTATTTAATCTCCTTTTCAATCCAACTGACTAACATCATTATCAAGAGGCGCAAAGAGTTTGTACAAACGAGAATTTGTCGACGCCGTCACTCAAGTGTGGCTGGCTAATTAAGTGAGTGTGTGTGTGTGTGTGTGTGTGTGTGTGTGTGTGTGTGTGTGTGTGTGTGTGTGTGTGTGTGTGTGTGTGTGTGTGTGTGTGTGTGTGTATGTGTGTGTGTGTGTGTGTGTGTGTGTGTGTGTGTGTGTGTGTGTGTGTGTGTGTGTGTGTGTGTGTGTGTGTGTGTGTGTGTGTGTGTGTGTGTGTGTGTGTGTGTGTGTGTGTGTGTGTGTGTGTGTGTGTGTGTGTGTGTGTGTGTGTGTGTGTGTGTGTGTATGTGTGTGTGTGTGTGTGTGTGTGTGTGTGTGTGGTGTGTGTGTGTGGTGTGTGTGTGTGTGTGTGTGTGTGTGTGTGTGTGTGTGTGTGTGTGTGTGTGTAAGTAAGTAAAGTAAGTAAGTAAATTTTTATTGCTAGGAAAGATGACAATATTTGCAATACAATTACATACAGTTAACTAGCATACGGTCCGTAGAGCTGAGCTCCCTGACGGACAATTATTCATTATACAATGAGTTAATGGTCATGGACACTGAACTAAGATTTTACTATAAGAATATAAAACTTAGTGTAATGCACATGCATAACTACAACTATTGTACATTAATATCTACCATTTCACCATCATTATTGTTGACAATCACACATTTTGAAATAGTAAAAATTTTCTTACTTCTAGCTTGAACCTATAGATGTTGGCTGTTGTAAGTAGAATTTTTATATCAAGAGGCATACTATTAAAGATTTTAGGACCAAAACTGATAACACTATTTCTATACAAAATTGTTCTAAATGTTGGATAAACAATGTTGATGTTGTTGTTTCTTGTATTAATATTATTATCGATTAAATTAAATATTGAATTTTTTCCTTGACTTTTAAAAATCAGTAACAATGTAAAATATTTATGTATACAGGGAAATTTTAGAATATTCTTATCAATAAACATTTGATTTGTTGATTCAAACTTTTTCAAGAAAAATATACACCGAAAAATTTTGTTTTGAGCTCTAGATAATTTCTTAGTGAAAGAAGGCCACGTACTTGCCCATAAGGGAACACAGTATATAAGGTGTGGATAACATAAAGTATAGTATATGCTGATCATTGACTCTGTGGTTAGGTTATGGCGAATTTTGTATAGGATACCATTTAATTTAGATATTTTTAAGCAAATTTTATCTATATGAGTTTTCCAGTTTAGATTTTCGTCAATAATAACTCCAAGAAATTTTGCATGACTGACTTGTTTTATAATTTCTTCATCTAAAAAGACTGGAGGGATAGAGTTTCTTATAGACCTGTTTTGAAACATAATTAAATTAGTTTTAGAAATGTTCATTTTTAACTTATTTGCTTGGACCCATAATTTTACTTTTTGTAGTTCTGACATTAAATTTCTATGAAGAGAATGTAGGTTTTTATCACTAATCAGGAGAGTTGTATCATCAGCATACATCAGAAACTTAAATTTTGTGCTAGCATTTATAAAATCATTGATATACATAAGAAAAAATAACGGGCCTAAGACTGATCCTTGTGGTACACCTTTCACTATGTATTGTAGTGGAGAGTAATTTTGGTTACAATACACAGTTTGTTTTCTGGCATGGAGATAACTCCCAAACAACTTTAATGAAACACCTCTTATACCTAAATATTCTAATTTATGTAGTAAAATTTTATGGTTTAGGGTATCAAAAGCTTTGGATAAATCAATAAATACGCCTGCAACATGTAGTTTATATTCCAAATTTCTATACACATTATTTACAAATTGTAATACAGCAGACTCAGTGGACCGTTGTGCCCTAAAACCGTGTTGGTGTTCCGTTAATAGATTGTTTTTTTCAAGATAGTTAATAAGACGAGAGGAAATAATCTTTTC
Source organism: Cancer borealis (assembly GCA_036785275.1). NCBI lineage: Eukaryota > Metazoa > Arthropoda > Malacostraca > Decapoda > Cancridae > Cancer > Cancer borealis. The sequence goes on from JAXIVD010003065.1 coordinate 41,642, forward strand.
AAAAACTTTGCTAAATGCAGGAAGAATGGAAATAGGGCGATAGTTATCAATACAATTTCTGTCACCAGATTTGAATAGAGGAATAACTTTTGCAATTTTTAATTGTTCAGGGAAATCACCAGTTTTTAATGAAAGGTTAATAATATGAGTTAAAGGATATGATATCAAAGAAAAATATTTTTTTAGTATTTTTGGAGATATTTCATCATAACCTGGTGTAAATTATTTAAGCAAGCTCAAATTTCTTTCAACTTCAGTTATGTTGGTGGGAGTTAGATACATGGAAAAACTTGGTGAATTATTAAGGTATTTCAAATATTCATTATTAGCATAATTCCTTCCTGGAATATCTTTTAAGAAATGTTCATTAAATTTTGTTGGGATGTCTGTACAGGGTGGATCAAATTTAATTGTTTGGTTACTTAAACAACTTGTTCTACCCAGAAGTGTGTTTAGAGTGTTCCAATGTTTTTTGGGGTTGCCTTGGTTATCCTTTAATTGATTTTTATAGTAAATAATTTTAGCTGAGCGCAGGATCGACGAAGTAAGCTTATTTCTGTACTGTTTGTAGGTTACTCTATAAGTTAATGGCCATTTTTTAGCAAGTCTTTCCAATCTATTTCTCTCTTTTATACTTGTTTTCAGTGCTGGGGTAATATGTGGATTTATTTCACTTTTCTTATCCAGTCGAGTTTTCTTTAAAGGGAAATGTTTTTGGAAAAGTTTATGAAATTCATTATAAAATAGAGTATACGCCTCGTTAGAATTAGTAGAGCTTAGGACCTGATTCCAATCCAAAAGAGCAAGGTCATCTTTAAAATGTTCCAAGGAGTTAGCTGTAATATTCCTTTTATATATGGT
>JAXIVD010003065.1:47502-50381 GCA_036785275.1 Cancer borealis
GTCTGTGTACATGGCATAGACAGTGGGGAGGGAGAGAAGTCACAGCTGCGGGAACACCTGCCGGATACTGGCTCCCTCAGTTCGGTGATCCCATGTGGCGTTGTGTCACCACCTCTCAATGCAGGGGGAGTTGGCAGCCTTTGGGCATCACCTCATGGACTCAGTGTAGCATATGTGACTTTTTCTTCCACGGTTTTTGCCAGAGTTTTGTGTGCTGAGTGAACGACCCATGGGATTAGGTGACAAGTGTTCGCTCACTTGACACCAACTTCCTCGCTCAGCTGCTAACCCCTAACATGCTCTCTTCCATGTGTTCATTACGCGCTGGAAAGGCTTATGAAAAGTAGTTGTTGCGGTGTGTTGATTCACGTGGTGTGTTGCGTCGTACATAAGCTAATGTGTTGCGTTGAACATACGGTAGTAATGATCCAGGACTTCCTGCTTCTGTCTGCCGTACATTTATCTCTTTGACTTTCCCAGGTGTGCGTACAATACATAGAAGAAAGGAGTAAAGTAATAACATATCATACATTCCCTAAACATACATAGTTCCTCACGGCACTACATACTACCAGCTCAGAATCCCTACACAAGCGTCAATACAAAGTCTTACTATACACGCCACACTTTTTACAGCAACACGGAATTAAGTCTCATTCGTTACCGTCTCTTATATGATACAATGTACGTAATACTTCCTCGTGATGACCTGCTACAACCCTCCTTCACCGCCTTTCACACAGAGGTTCGGATCCGCTTTCCGCATTCCTCGTACCTTTATTGCATCATGACCTGTAAACCTTTTTTGGCTGCGGTAAAATCTACTCCAGCGTCGATTCCTATATGAAAGCCTCCCCTCAAAAGCCTGCTCTCTCTTTTGGCTTCTATAAAACTCACAGTAATGATGCAGTTTGAAGCAGCTCAGTTAGACAGATGCGGATACGTTTCCCCCGCCCGTCCAATACGTCGCAACGGTGAGGTTTGTGCGGCGGGTCCCGTCAATAGATCTTTGTTGTTGAGTCTTAGTTGGTGTGGACCCTTAAAAGTCGCCGTTATATTTATTTTTCCTGCCACTTAGAAAAACGATGCAGGTAGGTTTAGCGGTGACCATGCTGGCGGGTGGAGTAAATGCGGGCAGAAACAACACTGGTGAGGAGGATGGGTGGGTGTTCCCGATGGTGATGGTGATAGTGGTAGTGTTGAGGGAGAAGTAGGGGGAGAAGGGTTTTTTTTGCTGTTAGATGATGGTGGCAGAGGGTGAAGGGGATGTTAGAAGGGAAGGGGTGAGTGAACCAGCTAGGCTATGGTGACAGACAGGAGTGGTTATGTTGTGGTGGGGACACATAATGATCCTTTCCGCAATATCGATCTCTGACAGCCACATACGATCCAGACTGATCCTCTGGCATCTGTTCAAAGCCAACAAGCAGATCACATCACAGTAATGCTGCAAATTTGGTGAAATCATTCGTTAGCATCATCCTTTCAACGCCGAAATGTATTTAAACGGATTTATTTTATATGAAAATACTCAAGTAAAAAACTAAACTTGTTATTTGTATACATAAAAAAATATATAAATACATACTATTGATAAGCTGCTGCTACTATTACTATTACTACTACTACTACTACTACTATTATTACTACTACTACTACTACTACTACTACTACTACTACTATTACTACTACTACTACTACTACTACTACTACTACTACTACTACTACTACTACTACTACTATTACTACTTCTACTATTACTACTACTATTACTTCTACTACTGTTAACAGAAACTGATACTAATAATATACTTCTGGATTTACCAGGATACAGTAAACCTAGAGAGCCAATTACTGTGTTCCATAAAAGAAGCCAATGTTATTAAGAACAATGTAGGTCATTAAGTTTCAAAACACGAGAGCAATAGATGAATTAAATGTTAGTTGTGTGGTTTCTTTAATTCTTTTTTCAGATGAGAAGAAAAATATTGTTCTCGTCGTATGTTATTAAGATTCAAAACGACGACGACGCCAAGGAAAAATATTTAATGTTTCCGAGTTATTTTGTAATACGATATTAAGACACTGCAAAGGCTTCACCAAGACTATCATTACCATCTGATATTGTTGTGGTGAGGTACTGAGGAGGGGGGGAGAGGAGAGGGAGGAAGGCATTGTGACGGAGGACTGACTGGTGGAGTTGGGGGCTGATCCGGTGGGTGACTTACTATGGGTGAATCCTGGTGGGGTGAAGAAGAGTGAGGGACGGAAACTGTAACGGAGGACTAACTGATGAGATGGGAAGTGTTGCAGTAGGGACTTATAGTGTTGGCGAGCATGTAGTGAAGGACTTGTTGGGGTAGAGCATAGCATAGAAGGCTGCTTGTTGACAGTGGATGGTGAATGAAGCCGCGTTCTAACCTTTGAATGTGGTCATGTTCTCGGCGAGGGACGGGATCAATGGCGGACCTTCAGTTTAGTGTCTAGCGGGGCTGGTATCTGGAGGATCTAGTCCCAGCTGGTACAGCAGCCTGGCGGGAATCATGTCTGGCGGATGTAGGAGCGAATGTCTAGCTGGATGGTTGCCTGGCGGGCTGAGTGCCTGGCGGGTTTGGCGTTTTCTGGAATGAGTGTCTGGTGGGCGGGCGGGTGACTGGCGGGGTGGGTGACTGGTGAGGTGGGTGATTAGCGGTGCGGGAGACAGGTGGTGCGGGAGACAGGTAGTGCGGGAGACAGGTGGTGCGGGAGATAGGTAGTGCGGGAGACAGGTGGTGCGGATAACGGCCGGGGCAGGTGACAGGCGGTGCGGATGAATTGCGGGGCGGATGATTGGCTGGGCGGATGATTAGCGGGTCGGGTGACGGACGGAGCGGGTGACT
>JAXIVD010003066.1:0-10000 GCA_036785275.1 Cancer borealis
ATCTATGATCTGCTGATAAGTTATTCATTGATTGTATTTCATTTCTAGGAATAAACATGACTCCTGTTTGCATCAGTGTATGTGTAGAATGTATAAATGTATAAAGAGGAGGTTGTATTTAGGTAATGTTGTATAATATATATCTTACTCATGCTTACTCATACCTTTCCCTTCCTTTCCCTTCCTTTCCCTTCCTCATTCATTCATTTCCCTTCCTTTCCCTTCCTCATTCATTCATTTCCCTTCCTTTCCCTTCCTCATTCATTCATTTCCCTTCCTTTTCCTTCCTCATTCATTCATTTCCCTTCCTTTCCCTTCCTCATTCATTCATTTCCCTTCCTTTCCCTTCCTCATTCATTCATTCATTTCCCTTCCTTTCCCTTCCTCATTCATTCATTTCCCTTCCTTTCCCTTCCTCATTCATTCATTCATTTCCCTTCCTTTCCCTTCCTCATTCATTCATTTCCCTTCCTTTCCCTTCCTCATTCATTCATTTCCCTTCCTTTCCCTTCCTCATTCATTCCTTTCCCTTCCTCATTCATTCATTTCCCTTCCTTTCCCTTCCTCATTCATTCATTTCCCTTCCTTTCCTTCCTCATTCATTCATTTCCCTTCCTTTCCCTTCCTCATTCATTCATTCATTTCCCTTCCTTTCCCTTCTCATTCATTCATTCATTTCCCTTCCTTTCCCTTCCTCATTCATTCATTTCCCTTCCTTTCCCTTCCTCATTCATTCCTTTCCCTTCCTCATTCATTCCATTCCCTTCCTTTCCCTTCCTCATTCATTCATTTCCCTTCCTTTCCCTTCCTCATTCATTCATTTCCCTTCCTTTCCCTTCCTCATTCATTCATTTACCTGCTAACCAGTATATATTTATTTACACACACACACACACACACACACACACACACACACACACACACACACACACACACACACACACACACACACACACACACACACACACACACACACCCTGCCCTTTAATACACCACTCCATAACAACTTCACAAAAATAAGAAGGCTGCAAAAGGCCAGTTGATTTACGTACACAAGGCAGGTCCTGTGTACACCTTAACGTACACAAGGCAGGTTCTGGTACCTTAACACTTACCAGTTCTTGCATTTAACACCATTAATATTATCATTACTTTATTTATCACCATTAATTTTATCATCACTATTAATTTATCACCACTCACTCCATTTAGCACCACTAATACCTAACCTAACCTAACCTAACATCATCATCATCATCATCATCATCATCACCACCACCATCACTTTATGCATTTAACACCACTAACATCACCACTACTCTATGCATTTATCACCACTAACACCTAACTTAACCTAACACTAGTACCTAACCTAACCTAACCTCACCTCACCTCACACTAATATACACTAACCTAACCTAACACTAGTATCTAACCTAACCTAACCTAACCTAACCTAACACTAGTACCTAACCTAACCTAACCTCACCTCACCTCACCTCACCTCACACTAATATACACTAACCTAACCTAACACTAGTACCTAACCTAACACTAGTATCTAACCTAACCTAACCTCACCTAACACTAGTACCTAACCTCACCTAACCTCACCTAACACTAGTACCTAACCTAACACTAGTATCTAACCTAACCTAACCTCACCTCACCTCACACTAATATACACTAATCTAACCTAACACTAGTATCTAACCTAACCTAACCTAACACTAGTACCTAACCTAACACTAGTATCTAACCTAACCTAACCTAACACTAGTACCTAACCTAACACTAGTATCTAACCTAACCTAACACTAGTATCTAACCTAACCTAACCTAACACTAGTACCTAACCTAACCTCACCTCACCTCACCTCACACTAATATACACTAACCTAACCTAACACTAGTATCTAACCTAACCTAACACTAGTACCTAACCTAACCTAACACTAGTACCTAATCTAACACTAGTATCTAACCTAACCTAACCTAACCTCACCTCACCTCACACTAATATACACTAATCTAACCTAACACTAGTACCTAACCTAACCTAACCTAACATCCCATCCCCAGAGAGGAGACGCGGGTGTCCCATTACATCATCAACAAGATGCAACAAGGGGAACAAGTACGCTACAAAATAGGTGACCAGATGTTTCCTGACCTCGCTTCCCTCCTCAACTTCTACAAGCTGCACTACCTCGACAGCACGCCCCTCATCAGGCCGGCGCCCAAACGGTGTGAGAAGGTGGTGGCCAAATACGACTTTGATGGCAGTGTAAGTGTGTGGGGGAGGGAAGGAGGGGGAGGGAAGGAAGGGAGGAGGGGAAGGGAAGGAAGGGAGGAGGGGGAGGAAGGGTTGAAAGAAGGGTAGGGAAGGAAGGAAGGGTGGGTAGGGAAGGATGGAAGGGAGGGTAGGGAGGTAAGGATGGAAGGAAGGGTAGGGAAGGAAGGAAGGAAGGAAGGGTGGGTAGGGAAGAGAGGAAAGGGACGGAGAGAAGGAAGGGTAGGGAAGGGAGGGAGAGGGAACGAGGGAGGGTAGGGAAGGAGGAAGGGAGGAAAATGTAAATGTTGACAGGAAGGAAGGAAGGAAAGTGAGGGAGGGAAGGAAGGGAGGATGGAAGTGTAAGTGCTGGCAGGGAGGGAGGGAAGGGAAGGGAAGGGAGGGTAGGGAAGGGAAGGAAGGGGAGGGAAGGAAGGTAGAGAGGGTAGGGAAGGGAAGGAGAATGAATGAAATGTTTGTTTATGGGAGAGAAAGAAGGGAGGGAGGGAGGGATTATGATATGGTAAGTAGATAAGAGTGAAGGAGTGAAGGAAGGGAAAGATTATATGCTGAGTAGATAGATAACACCTAGGAGAGGAAGGGAAGGGAAGGGAAGGGAAGGGAGAGAGAATGAATAGAATGTTTGTTTATAGTAGAGGAGGAGGGAGGGAAGGGAGGGATTATGATGGAGGGAGTGAAGGAAGGGGAAAGATTATAGAATGTTGAGTAGATAGGCAAGACTACGAGGGTAAGGGAAGGGAAGGGAAGGGAAGGGAAGGGAAGGGAAGGGAAGGGGAAGGGGAAGGGGAAAGGGAAGAGGAGGGAAGAGAAAGTAAGGAAAGAGAGGGGAAAGGGGAATGGAAGAGAAGGGAAGAGAAGAGAGGGATAGGGGAAGAGGAAGGGAAACAGAAGGGAGGAGGAAGAGGAAGGGAAGAGAAGGGGAAAAGGATAGGGGAAGAGGGGAAGGGAAGGGTGAAGGGGAAGGGAAAGAGAGGGGTAAGGGGAAGGGGGGTAAGATTATATTAAGAGCCAGACACCCTAGTCAGATTTTACGAGATTTCAAACATTCCTTCTTCCACAAAACTCACAAATATTTCCCTCACTACAACCTAACTTAACCTAACTTAACTACCACGATGTATATATAATAATAATAATAATAATAATAACTTTTTTAAACTACCAAAAACATATTAAAAAAGGTGTACATAGCGTGTTAATGATAGAGTTAAATGATGTTGTGATTAGTTAGTATTTAGGGAGAAACAAGGAAGAGGTACAGTAATAAGGTGTGTGTGTGTGTGCGTGTGTGTGTGTGTGTGTGTGTGTGTGTGTGTGTGTGTGTGTGTGTGTGTGTGTGTGTGTGTGTGATAGGAAGGTGAAAAAGAAAATATGCTGACTGGATAAGTTATAAAGAAAGTGAACACAAGCAGATTAAAAGTGATGAGCTAGTTATTTAGTGATGCAGGGTGGTGGTGATGGTGATGGTGGTGGTGGTGATGGTGATGGTGGTGGTGGTGATGGTGGTGGTGATGGTGGTGGTGGTGGTGGTAGTGGTGGTGTGGTACAAGTTTAAACATTTTCTATTCACAACACATCAGCACAAACATATCTAAACAACACACACACACACACACACTCTCTCTCTCTGCTTTATCTAAGTTATATCACGTTACTAGCAAGGTAAGATAAGAAAAAATATGACAGTATAATCTAACAAAGAATCATGAACTTAGAGTATAATTAAAAGATCATAGAAATTACACACACACACACACACACACACACCTATATGAATGACCTCTTTTGACCTAGCATCTAACACCCTCCCCCCCTCCAGGACCCTGATGACCTCCCCTTCAGGAAAGGAGAAATTCTAACCATTGTGAGTAAGGATGAGGAACAATGGTGGACAGCCCGCAACTCTACCAATCAGATCGGATCCATACCCGTGCCCTATGTACAGAAGGTGAGGGTGTGTGTGTGTGTGTGGGTGTGTGTGTGTGTGGGTGTGTGTGTGTGTGTGTGTGTGTGTGTGTGTGTGTGTGTGTTGAAGAAAGCTACGTTTTTGTTTATTTATTGGGAAGTAGCAATTTTTTTTTTTTTTTAAGTTAATCCCATTCCAATCCTGTGTATATATAGTTTTATTTTTGTGTTATTATATGTAATTGGGATCATTTAGCCAGACTTGTGCCCAGGATGTCATAGTGTGTTTGAACAGTGGTGTGGTTAACATTGCCTTCCATTCACCTTCACTGCTGCATCAAAATAACACTCACTTGTAAATATATTGAGGAATACAAATTAAAATCTTCATCCCTCACTCATTCTGTCATGTGAGGCCTTCATTATTCACTGTCATTGGTGCCATTGCCTCCAAATGTTCATTATTTTACTTAGAATGTCTATTGCAGTACTTTTAGTGTAGAGTTAAGCTTCATCAATAACAAATTAATAGAATATGATAGGTAACAGTAACCCACCTACACACCTACACACTCCTTTCTACACCGTAACAAACATATATATTCTTAACTTCCACGTATATTCTTGTAATGGTTCTTACACCTTTAAACAGTTCATAACTAAACCTTACCACACGTTTAATAATCTTACAGACTCTCGTGGATTTGTAAAGTCTTGCATCTACAGCATCAAGACAACAATCTAATAGACTTTGTTCACTTTATGTTCTGTCATTATTTCATTTGTAATCTTTATATGATGATTTATAAACATATATAGTTCATTCTTGGGACATCTTGGAACTATTGTGTCAAACGTGTGTTTTGTGTGTTGGTGTTGTGCCAGTAACACTACCCCCCCCCCTTCACCCTCCCTCTTAGGCCTACCAAAACCTAGCCAGCAGGGTGTAGGACGCAGGGGGACTTTTTGAATCTTCTTTTTTGGGGGGAAATACGTTAGTTATCATTATATTATTACTGAGGAAAGTTTTACCATTCTAATATACTCTGACTGACCAATCCTTTCTTCCTTCAACCCTAACCTTCCCTAACCTTCCCTAACCTACCTTACCCTAACCTACCCTAACCTAACCTACCCTACCCTAACCTACCCTACCCTACCCTACCCTAACCTAACCTTCCTTCCCTTCACCAGTACGAGGAAGGCGAGAACATCACGCCGCCCTCCATCAAAAACTCCGCCCAGTCCACAGACTCAGCACCACGGCCGAGACCAAGCCTGCAGGTGGGTGTTATGTGCCCTTCACTCTGCCCCTTCACCCCCCACACGCCCCTTCACTCTCCCACCCCCCCTTCTGTGTTACCAGGCTCATCCACGTGTTTGTATGCTGGGTTGTCTGTCTGTTTGTCTGTTTTTTTCTGTTTTTTTCTCTCGTTTCGTCTTGTCTTGTCTCTTTCGTTCTGTCGTTTTGTGTCGTCTCTCTCTCTCTCTCTCTCTTTGTCGTCTCTCTCTCTATCTTTTTGTTTTGTCTTGTCTTTCTCTCTATCTTTTTGTCTTGTCATCTTGTCTCTCTCTCTCTCTCTTTATCGTTTTGTTTTGTCTTGTATCATCTCGTTTATTGGTCTGTGTCTCTGGTCTCATGTGTGTGTGTGTGTGTGTGTGTGTGTGTATGTGTATGTGTATGTGTCGTCTCCTCCCTCAAGGTTTTCATTCTGCACCAACAACTATTTATTTCATTTATTCTTTCCCTTATTCATGCAGTTCAATTATTTAGGTTAGTTATACATGCGTGAATGAAAGTCTTTTTTTCTTTTTCTTAAGTAAACTTCCAAACTATGACTTTTTTTTGATAAATTTTGTAAGTGTGTAAATAATGCAACTTTCTTCTTATTTTTTTCCTTTTAATGTATGTTCAATTCTTCACTAAACTTTATTTGTATTATGTTCTTACTATTGCTATTATTTATCTTTCTATAATTAGTAACTTTATTGTCTTCTATATTATTACATCTTCTGTCTATAATTGATAACTTTATTTTTCTTATTTTTTTCCTTCCAATGTATGTTCAATTCTTCACTAAACTGTATTTGTATTATTTTCTTACTATTGCTATTATCTATTTCTATAATTAGTAACTTTATTGTCGTCTATATTATTACATCTTCTGTCTATAATTGATAACCTTATTTATTGTATCTTTCTGTTTCCTTTCTGTTCCTTGACCCGACTTTCCCTTGACCTGTTCTGTTCTTAGGTGACGCGAGTTTAAAGGTGCAGCAGAGGAGGGTGAGGTGAGGTCAAGTGAGGTCGGGTCGGGTCAGCCTCACAGGTACAACACCCCGCTTGACCTAACTTGACTTATGTTGCGTTGGCTTTGACTCTTTTTTTATCTGACTATAGAAAATATTAATTAGTCTGGTGTTCCCTACAAGGCTTTCCTCCCTTAGCAATGCAGTGTTTTGAGGTAAAGGTTGACTATCAATATTCTAGGTCCATCAGTTTTCCGGCAATCAATATTCTAGATTAATCAGTTTTCCGGCATTCAATATTCTAGATTAATCAGTTTTCCGGCAATCGATATTCTAGATTAATCAGTTTTCTGGCAATCAATATTCTAGATTAATCAGTTTTCCGGCGATCAATATTCTAGATTAATCAGTTTTCCGGCAATCGATATTCTAGATTAATCAGTTTTCCGGCAATCAATATTCTAGATTAATCTGTTTTCCGGCATTCAATATTCTAGATTAATCAGTTTTCCGGCAATCAATATTCTAGATTAATCAGTTTTCTGGCAATCAATATTCCGGATCCATCAGTTATCTGGCATGAAAACAAAAACGTAAACAGTGATGCGCCAACCCGAAAAATTTGAAACATGCCGGAAAACTGATGGAACCGGACTATTGATTGCCGGATAATTGATAGTCAACCTATAGCATACCTAGCTTAGACATTATGGTGCAGATTATAATGGCACTGTGGCACTAACCTTACATTGTGGAGTGAGTGAAGCTGATTAGGTGTTATGTTGATTAATTATAGACCTTTTAATGAGACCCAATGTGCCTCCCTCCCTCCCACCATCCATCTCTCCCTTCCTTCCAGACACTCATAACTATCACCATTATTATTTATTTTTATAGTCACCCTTTTAACCACAATTCTTTAGCCTTGCTGTAGTGTGGCATAATGTTTTCCTACACTTGTTATAATGATCATCGGGTTTTTGACTCCTTCAGGTCCTGTCTCCATCGGTGTTGCTTTATGCTATCAAATTTTCGCAGCACCTTATGAATTGATTAACTTCAAAATACATAACAAATTTTGGAAACGCGAATTGTTATCTGATTGTATTATTCTTATGAACGAGATGAACTAGACAGTATGAGTGTTTGTGTGTGTGTTTGTTTGTACAGTTTTCAGGCAACACGTGGCTTATAGAGGTGGAATTTGAGGTCAACTTGTGCTGTGGTTTGACAGAATCTATACACGATGCACAAACACACACACACAAACACATTTAAACACACACATACGCACACAAACACATTTAAACACACACACACACACATAAACACACACACACTGATCCTGTAAACATGCTCCGTCCTTCATAAAATATTCCAATCATCACACACAAACACACACAAACATCTACACAGATACACAACACACATTTAAACACACACAAACACATTTAAACACAGACACAAACACATTTTAACACACACTAACACACTTAAACACACACAAACACACACATAAACACACACTAATCCTCCCCTTCGTTCCCCTACAGAGGAAGCTACCAGCGTACGCCCGGGTGAAACAGGCGCGGGTCCCTAACGCCTACGACAAGACAGCACTCAGACTCGAGATCGGCGACGTGATCAAGGTCACCAAGATGAACATTAACGGACAGTGGGAAGGGGAACTTAACGGGAAGGTCGGACACTTCCCCTTCACACACGTCGAGTTTATAGACAGTGAAAACTCGGTGGATGAAAACTGAATTAGACCTGTGCTCCTTCCCCTTCCCTATCCTTCCCCTTCCCCTTCCCCTTCCCCTTCCTCACTCCCCTTAATCCAATCCCCAACATGTAAGGTATAAATCCCCTTCCCCCTTCCCCTCCCTTCACCCAGCCCCTCCGCCCCTTCCTAGATTATTTTATTTTCTTAGGTGTAGTGTGAGTGAGAGTGAGCGAGGGTGATTATTGTTATGGTTTTAATCACACGGCACAAAGAGAGAGGTTGTGCAAGTGTTAGTGAGGCTGTGCAGTGCGGTTTTTATGGGTTCTTTTGTGAGATTAATAAAAAAATGCAATAATGTATTCAGACGCAGAAGTTTTCAAGGTCACAGGTAGAGGCAGACTCGGAGCTGCCTTGCCACCCTCCCTTGCCTCCCTAACATTACCTGTGACTGACACTCTGCCTCTAGACACCCTTTCACCCTCCCTGCCTCCTCCTACACTTTTTAAGACATAAGACATAGAATCAAACCAGCTGCCTTGACTACACCTGTCTCCCACACCTGCCCGGCACACACCTGCACCCTAATCAGTGTTGATCCGAGGCTGGGAGGGAGACAGTCTCAGCCAAATTAGAGAAAGAATTGGCTACAGATTTCTATTACACATACTAATATAATTAATTCTCTTATTACTACTACTTACTTACTTACTCTTACCAAGAAATTCTACTAAATTATGAAACTAGACATTTCTCTCTCTCTCCTCTACCGAAGATATAGGTAATGTCACTATGGGTTGTATTATACAGACACTAATTAATTACAATGTTCATTAACTTTCACACCATGATATTTTGACTTCCCCTCCTTTTTTAAATTCTTGATGACATTTTCTCCCTTGACTTATTGCAACATTCTCCCCCGTCACCCCCATTGTATAGAGCCATTTATTTAGTGATAAGTAAGTGACGCCAGAGTGAGGTCACCAAGAGGCTAGTGAGACAGAAACACCTCAGTGGTTATCCTTCCACGGCTGTTCTCTCCAAGCCAGGGACCACCACCACCACCACCACCACCACCACACACACACTCCTTACAAGTACTCACACTGTCTAACTGTTCTAACCAATTACTCTTTCCTCTCATGTGGTTTGTGATGAGTTGTGAATAACTAAACAGAGCACAAAGCTGCCTACTACCCCGGCAGGACACACCACCACCACCTCCTTGCCCTCCTTGCCCTCCTCCTCCTCCTCCTCCCTTCCACTGGCCTGGCTCTGAGGTGTTCGGAGGTGCGACGCGACGCCCCTCGGCCTCCTCTCCCTGGGATGGACGGGATCAGCTGCACAAAGTTACTCTCTTTCCGATTCGCTTCCTGTAAGAATAAAAGGAAAACCGAAGTAGTTACACACACACACACACACACAACTGCCTTTTAATGTATTTTTTTAGGTCAGAATTACCCTCAGCAAGAGGCTAAAAGTATAAATTGTGGTAGTGTCGTGTGGGAGCGAGCGAGCGAGTGAGTGAGTGAGCGGCCTGGCTCCTCCCCCAGCGGCACTGTGCCACGCTGTGCTGGGGGAGGGGGGGTGTTGTGTGCCTCGGCAGTCTTGTCTGTCCGGCTCAACCCTGTGGTGTGGCGGCGAGGTGCACACCCAAGCCAAATGTTCTCTTGCACCCTATTTTGATGTCACGGTAATGTCTTGTTTAGTCTGCAGATGTATCATATGCCAATAAAACAAACAATTCGTGCAACTCTGTGTGTTCTTATGGGGTGACGCGGATATGTATGTGTGTGTGTGTGTGTGTGTATGTGTGGTGAATTTGA